>CAUYLG010067978.1:0-47843 GCA_963573385.1 Cacajao melanocephalus
ATTGTTATTGTTGATGTCAAATAAACAATATCAGCTATAGTCAGAAGAAAGAGCTTAAATGTTATTTGAAAATCAAAATATTTGTTCTCACTCATAAGTGGGAGTTGAACAATGAGAACACATGGACACAGGGAGGGGAACCGCACACTCTGGGGCCTGTCAGCGGGTGGGGGTGGGGTAGGGGAGGGATAGCATTAGGAGAAATAGCTAATGTAGATGATGGAGTGATGGATGCAGCAAACCACCATAGCACCTGTATACCTATGTAACAAACCTGAACTTTCTACACATGTACCCCACAACTTAAAGTATAATAATCATAATACAAAAAAAAAGAGTTTGATAAAAACTTTAGCTGACTTCCTACCAGCCCAGATGCATCCAGCATCTACTTCAGAGATAAAAATATTTGTGTCTTATGCCTCCTACCTGGTACCTGTTTTTCCTCAGATTTCAGGTTAGTACTCTGCAACCTCAGCTCACCTAAGAATTCAAGAAAAGTTAATATTTTACAAGTTATTTCGCTATTTTTGTTGTAGATATAAAGTTGTGTGGTGCAATACTTTTTCCAAATTTCTGTGATGGAAGTGGAAGAACTGAAATCTCTGAGCCCTGAAATTTGTATTTCTTTATTGATACATGAATGGAACTATTACTTTCCTTTGAAACAATATGGTTAATGCTGAATTTGGCAGAACACATATCATTCAAGGTTTCAGTGCAGTTTGAGTCAAAAACACTTGTATGCTTTATAAAGTTTTGTCCAGTGGAAGTACTTAATATATTAGGGAATGAATTTAACTTAAAGTAAGATACATTTCCACAAGATTTCCAAGTGTACACAATTCATTAAATTTCAATTCAAATCTCTGACGGTAGACTCTGAATTCAATGTGGAAGTCTGATTTAATAATCATATAAATTAAGTCCACATTTAAAAGAAATAATACTGAAGTTCTTATCTTCCAAATGCAAACTAAGAAATGGGAAATCTTTTTGTGCTGTGAAAATGTGGTACTATGAAATGTCAAAACAGTTAACCATAAAAAAAGTTTGTTACAATAATTGTATATCTTTTAAGTAATTATATACTTTGATTATCAATGAGATCTTTAATATCAGTCTAACTTAACTTTCTTTAACTTTTGTAAATATAAGATGAAATATGTAGTAATATATACCTTTTTCTGTTCCTCAGTGGATTATCTTGTCCATCTCATTCTGAAGAATATTTTTCTGAATAATTTACTTTTATTAATGAAGTCTATACACTATACACAAAATATTTAATGTTAACATTAAATATTTTCTTAGCCATGTTTTAAAATGACTCAGGATGGCTTATGTTAATTATGGCTTAAAATAACTCAGTATTTTCATACTGCCACCAGCTTATTTATGTCCCTCAAGTTGGTAAGTTAGATAATAAAATGTTAACTGAAGAAAGATCTTTGATTTAACCTTAGTAACCTCTTTTTAATAGACTTGACTGCTTATTTGAAACTGTCAAACTGTTTTTGGATCTTGGCTGTGTCATTTACCAGGCGTGCTGTCCATCTCAACTTTGCCTCACCCATGTATTTTACAAAAGCAAATGGCAAATGTCTATTTTCAGTAAAGAGATTGTTAAAATGGTTTTCAAGCTTAAATATTGCAAACCACAAAATGCTGAATGTTTTCATTAATGTGCACATTGTAAAGTACATTTATATGTCTCATGCTTTAAAATATAAATAAAAAAATTCATTAAATTATGTACAAGTAATTGTACTGGGTGATGTGGTTTTGAAATTGATTATGAAAATGCATATTTGATAATAAATTTGATTATCATAGTGTACTTTAAGTGCATAGAATTATTAATATCCCATTTTAACCACTTCAACTTAATTTTAACAAATACATAACTAGCATTTAAAATAACTCAGTAATCTTAAGCTGAATAGAAAGTCTTATATGGTAAATATGATGGAAGAAAATAGATTCTTGGTATGAGTGCTTCTTATTTATAAACTTGGGCTAAACTTTTTAATTTATTTTATGGAATGCACTTAAATTCTTCTTGAAACTAATTACTAAATTTTAAGCAAAAATTACTGGTACAAAGAGAAGCTATGAAGGTCCAGGCAAAAAATTTTTAACTGTGGTCTTTAAATCAATATAAAAAAATTGCCAGCATAGCTGGAGATTTCAAGGATGAATTAGAAAGCTAAAAATTATGTTGTTGGATAGACTTGTTTTTAAGTCTAGGAAGGCAACTGAGCCCTATTTTATTTTAAAATAGAGACATATTAACAGCTAAATCTCCATATGCAGATGAATAAAAGTAATACAAATATTCCAGACATTAACTGTATAATAAATTAACATGTTTAATGGTTATTTCATGAGTAAATTATGGATATCCGCAAACATAATGAATACAAAAACCAAGAAAGAAGAAATTTTTGTATTAAAATATAAGAGTAGAAAAATCCAACTTCATTAATGACATTCTTCATGTGATGGAAACGATCAGCTAATTGACTGAAATTATGTTAATAGGGGAGAAAGTCACTTTAATGAATATACAATGGTATGCAATATGAATAGCATATTGATATAAATATTTGTTCAACCTATTATCTGGAAGACTTCAGTGCTTAAAGCTATGGGAAATATAAGGATTTTATGTAAAATCTTTTAGTATTTTCGTGTAGCTTAGAATTTACTGTATAGCAGAGGTAGAAACAAGATGCCACATTAAAAGGCAAAATGACCTTCATTAAAAAATTGTACAAAATATAGAGGCACAAAGGAGGCATATATTTTTAATTTCAGTAAGGGAAACCAGGAAAAGCACTTCATGAGGCACTTGCCTTCTTAAGTGGACTTCCAAGGATGAACCCACGTACTTTCTACTAACAAAGAATAAGGAGAAAGATGTATTATTCAGAAGAATTAGGATGAACAAAAGCATTGAAACAACTAAAATTCTTGGAAGGAGGGGAGAAGAGGGAATGTAGGTCACAATTGGAGGGGATGCCTTTGGAAGAATTAAAGAAAATTATCCCACTTTGTGGAGAGAAGCCAGAAGAGATGGAAACATACAGGAAGGTTAGTCTAGTTGATTGAGTTTCCATCTGATGACATCTATTTTACCAATACAGTATGAAGTGAAGTGTCAGCTGAGAGGGTATAGTGGGGAGGAGAATTTGGAACTTTGAGGAGATAGGAAGGCGTATACCATTGTTGGTTTTGTTTTGTTTTAGAAAGGGAGAAGGTAAACTTAGAAAGGACACGTAGTAAGTTCTTTTGGCTAATGGTGAGGGTCCATTCAAAATCTGTGGTCCTGTATCACATGGTAGAGTAAACATTTCCAGCAATCTTTACTTGCTTGGGTCAGATTAAAAGGCAGATATAGCTTTGCAACCAGGATTGGTGCTTTATCAGTTGATTGGACAAGGGAGAGTAGATCAAATGCTGCTATTCAGAGCAGTGATTATGAAGACAGCCAATGAGTTCTAACTTGGTGAACAAGCAAGCAAATGCTTGGAAAGTGTAATAGAAAACATGCTGAGGCCAAGGAATTAGTAGAGGAAAGGCTCTGGTTTCAGACTGAAGGTTAAAATGACTAGTTAAATAGTGGAGTATTTGGAATTGGGATTTTTGGTGGTCATGTGGCTTTACCGGTGATGATTAAGGTCCACTATGTAATCAAAGACAAGATGACCGAAATAGGATAAAGGAAAAGGTTGTAGGAAGTGAGGTGGCCAAAGAGCTGCCAATTCAAAATGTGGCATGGACTTTACATGCTGGTTTTAAAGTCGCTGGGAATGACTACTGTAAAAAGGGGAAGGGAAACACAGTGAGGCGGGAACCAAAATTTTCATGAACACAGTGAAGAGTTTGCAGACATTTTGACACTGGTGTATCACAACAATTTGAAGATTACAGCTAAATGGTCTGAAGTTCAAAAGAGCAGCAACATTTTGAAGGACGTAGAAGTGCACATGGTTTGGTAATAATAACGGGGGTCATGAAGCACATGAAAATAGTAAATAATAACCTCCACCTGCAAGCAGTGTCGGTATCTGTCAGGGAGAGCGACGGTTGGGTAAGAGGAAGGAGAAAGGAGAGAAAAGAAGAGTTGATAATAGGAGAAAATTTTGTAATCCCAGAGGTAGAGTTCGAGATAGATTTCTTCAGGGGGAAAAAATAGGAAGTGTTTATGGTAGTTTGGAAGTTGTGTAAAGTAGAGTGGGTATCAGAATTCTCAAGAAAATAGATGACCTGGAGGCTGGCATATCTAGAACAGACTGAGGCAGAAAGAGAAATAACTAATATTACATTCCTCAAAACACCACTTCCTTTTTGATCAACACTAATGCTTAAAAATCATCTGAGCAGGTTCTGCTTTATATGTATGTTTAAAATTATTTATATTCAACATATATGTACACTTTACTAGCTTTTGTGGACTTTATGAATTATACATAAAATGGGCCAGACATGGTAGTTCACACCTATAATCTCAGCACCTTGGGAGGCTGAGGTGGCAGGATTGCTTGAAGCCAGAAGTAGAAAAGTCAACTGTGGTGGTGGCATGTGCCAGCTACTGAGTAGTCCCAGCTACCCAGGTGCCTGAGGTGGAGGATCACTTGAGCCAAGGAGTTCAAGGTTACAGTGAGCTAGGATCATGATTATTCCACTGTATCCCAGCCTGGGTGACAGCAAGATTCTGTCACAAAATCATCAATCAATCAGTCATACAAACAATGAATGAAAGGTGTTGAGAAAAAGATAATTTTTAATGAAGAAATTTAAAACAACAGTTCTTTTTTTCTTTTGCATAATAAACTGAGGAATAATACTGCATTAAAGAAAGACCTTAAAATTCATCCAGAACAATGAATTATTCCTTGGGCGTAGGGAATACTCAAGGAGTGAGAGAGTCGGGCTAAAGCTCTGCAGCTGCACTAAACATCAGCAACAAGCCAACATTGGGAAGCTCTCCTCCAGGGATGCAAATGTAACTGCAGGAATATTTTATATTAGATCGTTCAGACAAAATATGTTTAGAGGAAATGACTTTGAATTGTCTATTACACATATCTTCAACTTGCCTTCTCAGCTAGATTAAATGTTGCTATCAGGACCAGAAATTTTTCAAAAGTAGTTAATAAATGACTTGTGAAGTATGCATTCTGGTTTGACTTCCAGGCACCCTGAATTGAATCTCACCCTTGCCTGGAGAAGTGATGTGATGATGAGTCTAGGTTTGAACCTTGGCATTCAGCTCTCTGATGTAATAGTTGTCAGATATTTTTTTTTAAAAAAAAGAAGCTAAAAATGATTGAGATGCAATGGTCAAAAATTGATTCAGAGGTGGAAGATGTAATTGTTTTCAATGGGATGCCTTCTTTCCACTTTATAGGATCTGCTGAATGTTCACATGGCTGGCTATAAGTGCCATTCTAGACTACAGACTGTGTGAGAAAAAAATCTTTCTTTTCATTGTATATTTTCTCAGGTCCCTGGGATAGTTATTTTTATTACTGCTTAATCAATTAACATACATTTGGTTTGGAATTTAAAAAATTAAAGACATCCTGAAAAATTAAACATCATATTGTCACACTAGAAAGTTGTCTCACTGATTGTCATCTCTTCCAGTGGCTGATCCTGTTCTTTCTGAAAACCACTCATCTCTGCTAACAGTAGGACTGTAGATCTGAATGCAAGCCAAACCTGCCTTCCTTGAGTCAAGTCTTGGTCACAAGTGGGTCATCACTCTATCCAGGACAATCATGATTCTTCCCTGGAATTTTCACACATGATCTTAGCCAAAAAGCTGAGAAGCAATCCTAGGATTTTCCAGTGCACACTTGACTTTTCTTTTCAGCAGCCAAGCTGTGTGAAGGTGAGTCTGGAGCTGCTGACGGCTGTGATTCCTGAGTTATAAAATGTTGCAATAGAAAATGCACACTACATCAAGGCCAAAAACATTCAGAAACTGTGAACAATGAACGAAAATTAAGTGGTGAAATGACATTATGTTCTATTTGATTCTACTTATGTGAATTTCTAGACTAGGAAAACTAACTTATTGTAATCAAAAGTAGATCTGTGGTTTCTAGGAGGCTTGATTTGCAGTAAACGTGCAGAAAAGGGTTAACATAAGCAGGCAGGAGATTGATCCTTAGAAAGACCTGCTTTCAAGGTTGGTCTTGGCTGCCATCTAGAAACTTATATTTCAAGAGTTCCCACTATTCTCTGATAAGAATGATTCATTGTCCTAAACTATTTGTTCAAACAATTGATTTATCCTGAATATTTGGTTTTCTTGAAGTCTAAAATTTTTTTACAGAGTAGGCAGAGTTTGTTCTATGTAATCAACCCCAATAAAAACCACGGACTTTGAGTCTCTCATGAGCCTCCCTGTTAGACAGCATTTCACATTGCCATCCCAAGTTGCTACTGGGTGAATTAAGATCAGCTGGTGCGACTCCACTGGGATAAGAGTCTTGGACGCTTGCACCTGGTTTCTTCTGGATATTGCTGGATGCAACTTTTCTCTGCTGATTTAGCTTTTTATCTGTTTTCTGTAATAAATCACTGTCATGACTATGCCTATACGCTGAGTCGTGGGAGGCCTCATAGCAAATCATCAAAGGTGGGGATGATCTTGGGACCCTTGGTACAGCATAAAGAAACTTTTTGTCTCAATAGAAGTGTGATTTATGTGGCTGCATTCAATTGTCAGAATTGAATGTGTACTTAAGATCTCTATATCATACCCAATAAAATTATTTTGAGAAAAAAATGATCAATACATTTGTTAAAAAATACGATTATGTGACGTGTTATTCTTTAGTTGCATGATCTGTCAAAAGAAGACCTGAAATGCCATGACACAAAGAACAGTGTTCCAAAGACAGATTATTTCATCATCTGCTGAATAAAGTACATAACCTCTGGAAGGGTCTCTGCAATTCCTCAACCCACTAAATACATGGAAATGATAACATACAAGTAGTTCTGATAGACTTTTTATTCCACTGAGCTGTATAGTTATTTAGAGAAAAACTTGGGATTGCATTTGAATAAAGTATATTTTCAACTTTTCTTTAAGGTAACAGAGGTGAGGGGTCAGGGCTTGAAAGATATAGCCTGATTTGATTTATACCTTTTATACCAGTTTTCTAGCTGCCAGGTGATGGGGGCATTTCATGATTTCTCAACAAACTATCCCAGGCATGGCAACTCTTCAAGTGGACAGGACCTTGTTATCATATTAAGAGCTATTTAGAGTTATTATATGAGATTCTTCTTTGCAAATTCTAAATGAAATTAAGATCAGTGAACATTCCAGGATAACTCCATCATAGTTTATTCTTCTAATAGGAATTTCAGTGAAAAAGGTTCTCTCATCAAAAATAGAAATCTTTAGTAATTCACAGAAGTATTGATATATTAGCATGAAATGTGATTTTTCAAGATAGGGAAAAGAATTTGGTGTTTACCAACTCTTGTTTTTCTCAGATACAGAGCCCTGTAGGGCTCTTTTTGGAATCTATTTCTTGAGGAAGATATAACATATTACCAAAGAGAAAAATAGTTGTCTTCATTTCTAGTTTTAAAAAAATTAAAGTCTATAATAATGCAAATTTGAATGATATACTGAATCGAATAGTTACATGATAAAACTAGTATGCAAAATGAGGTATATTTTTGTACAAATTAGAAAATGAAATTTACACTATCTTTTAAAAGAAAAGCAAGCCAGTTAGGTGCCTATGTTAAAACTGAGATTTCTCATTTCATTGACTTTCAGTAAGTTTAGGGTAGCAGCTGAAGCCTTGCTAATGCTCAAACCCTCTTCTTATTAGTATGTATAGTTGAATGAGGGATTTTCGGGTGTCAGATGGGCTAACAGTAAGAGAATCTTTTCCTGCTGTGTTTGCTTAATTAGAGTTGGTACATCCAGATGTTATTTACTGGTATGCAAGAAGTTTCACGTAACACTGAGAGAAAACATTTTACAGACGTTTTTAGCTCATGCATTTAATTTAAACTACCTCCTATAATATCTTGCCCCCCAAATTATATGCAGAATGTTGTATTTCAGTATAAAATACTGAAAACCAAATGGAAACTTCTAGAACCCAATAATTTTATATAACACACAGAAGAAAATTATTAATCTAAAAACCAACATATCATTCACTGTACCAAAAGATGGTTGAAAGAAGCCTCATAAAAATTCAGAGTTAAGGTTGTATATTAGACAGAATAAATCTAGAGCAAAAATAATTTTTCCCCAGAAAGCATCAAAAGTCAGTGAAAAGTGACAGTTTTGATTAGAAATTTAAGAACCTGGAGATGTCTTACAAAGTGATGGCTATAAGCTGTCATGTTATGATGTCATATTTTTAAGTCTTAGGAACTTCTGTGAGCCCATGATAAAAGGAAATGGACCACATTACTTTTAAGTAAATCACTTATTTTATGACACAGTATATATTTTGAGCATAGTAATATCACAAATCTATTTGAATAATCATATTTGTAAAATCCCTAGAATTTTAAAAATATATTGGTTTCACATTTTATAACTACCTCTTACAATCCAAAAGATAAGTTTACATAAATTTTCAACCAGGCGAGAGCTGTGGATTTCCAGGGATTTGTAGAACGATTAGTTCAGTGGATTGTAATGGTCACAAAAGGAGGAAATGATGTGTAAAATAACCAAAATGTACCAATTTGGAGCTTACAGAAAACCATGCAATCTATAATACACAGATATCATGCTTTCCATTCAATTTACTAATTCTTTCCAGAGATATGCTGCTGCCTGTGTGACACAGCTGCTGGTCTCATCTTTAAGACACTGAAATGCCTGGAACTGATGATGCAGATGCTTTGCCCACGCAATGCTTAGCTCCATTTAATAATTATGCATTGACAAGTGATTATGCAATCTAGCCATTATGAAAATTAAGCTATCTTAATGATGAGACAGATGATGGATGATTTTGGGTGACAGAATCATTATATCACTATCTATGTTATAACTGCCTATAGACAGACACAAATTCTTAACACGATACTCATTAGCTTTCTTTGTTTAAGCAACGAAACTTGCAATATATTTGCAGTTATTTGAAATATACTGAAGCCCATATGTGCAGGTAGACACAATCTCTCTTGGATACTCAATATGGAAATCAGATTGCACTACATTGTCTTTACTACCCTCTGGACGTATAAATTTCGGAGGTAGTCACTGCACCAGCAAATTTACAAGATGATAACTTCCAAATAACTAAATCAAAATTCTATTCTGCCTAAATGGTACCTATGACAAATGTCAATTCACCTTTCATATGCACCATGTAGGGGATCCCACCAAAGTACAGAAGTGACATTTGTAATTACCTTATACAATATTAATTGGCTTCACTATATTACTGTGGTCACAAAAGATTTCTTCTTAAGAATGATGTACTTGAGGCCAGGTGCCGTGGCTCATGCCTGTAATCCCAGCACTTTAAAAGGCCAAGGTGGGCTGATCACCTGAGGTCAGGATTTTGAGACCAGCCTGAACAACATGGAGAAACCTCGTCTCTATTAAAAATACAAAATTAGCAGAATGTGGTGGTGCATACCTCTAATCCCAACTGTGAGACGATTATCTAATATTCTAAAATATGAGAAAAAGTAGTTGCAGAAAGATATGAAAGAATTAGGCAGAAATAATGGCTGAAAGTTTCTCAAATTAGGTGAGAAACATTACTATTGAAGAAGAATAAATACAGTTGTCCCTCTTTATTCATGGGGGATTAGTTTCAGAACTCTTCTGTGAACATTAAAAATCATAGCTGCTTCAGCCCCTTATAAAAATGGGCAAAATATTTGCATACAACCTATGCATATACTTCCATACAGTTTAAATCATCTCTAGATTATTTGTGATACCTAATAAAATATAAATCCTATGTAAATAGTTTTTTTTAGGGAATAATCTTTTTAAAGGCTGTACATGTTCAGTGCAGATGCAATTTTTTTTTCTGAATATTTTTTACCTGTAGTTGGTTGAATCCGTCAATGTGGAACACATGGTTGGCCTACTCTACAAAGGCAGACTGTGCAAGAAAAAGCATGCTTAGGCATATCATAGTCAAATTATTGAATAAATATAAAGAGAAAATATTGGAATCAACCACAAAAAATAATATACTGGGAACTTGTGATTTGAAGAAATCCAGACTTAGAAACTATAGTTACCAGAAGATGCTGCAACAATATCATTGAAGTGCAGAAAGAAGAGAGATGTAACAATCCAGAATTCTATACACAACGTATCCCTCAAGAATGAAAGCAAAATAAAGATACGTTCAGCTAAATTGAAATTAAGATAACTTATTGCCATAAATTTAAGTTCTAGGCACTACATGAAATTTTAAAAGAAAATTTTTAAGCTAGAGAAAAATAAAGCCTTAGAAAAAATTTGATCTCCAGAAAGGAATGAGAAACATCAGAAATAGTAAACAATGAGGGGATATAAAGACGTCCCTTTTAATTTCCTTAAAATGCATAGTACTGATCAAACAAAACTTATTATCTTATTTGTTTGTAATATACACAGCTATAATACATATGGCAACTATAACATAAAAGATAAAGATTAAATGGGCCTGTAAGTTTACAAGCTTTCTACATTTTATGTGTTGTGATAGTACTAATTCTAAGTATGTTTTGAAAAGCTAAGGATATATATTGTAATCTCTAGAGCACTAAAAAATTATTTCAAAATATATATTGCCGTTTAGTTAGAACATATATTCTAAATATATATTGTAATCTCAAGTGCTAAAATATAACGTAAAACTCCAAGACACAAATCATTATCAAAGTAAAAATGAGCTATTTAATAATGACCAAAAGATCAACTTGTCAATAGCAATCATAAATGTGTAAGCACCTAAAATAGAGCATTCAAAAAAAATCAGCAATAAAATTGACAGGATTAAAGCAGGAAACATATAATAAATTGGAAATTACTTAGTATAATATTATCAAATTGCATCCAGAAATGTAAAAAAAAGTTAATACATCATGACCAACTAAGTAGGGTTTATCACAATAATTCAAGTTTGAAGTAATATTTAAAAATGAATCAATGAAATTTATCTCAGGAGAATAAAGAAGAGAAACTATAACATCATTTCAATAACTGTACAAAAGCATTAGAAAATAATTCTCTACCTATTCATGATGAAGCTATCAGTAAACTAGAAATAGGAATAGTCTAAATGGCATTAACATAAAACAGTTACTGGGGATATTAGTAATATGGTAGCATAGGAATTCTCAGTCTTGACTCCTTTCTATTAAAAGTAGCAACAATCCACAGAATACAATGTCTCTTAGAAGGTTCCAGTACTTGAGTACAAGCTTGAGACTACTGCATGGTGTCTATATTTATACTTACACAAAAATATATACAATAAAAAATTTAAAATCTGATAGGAGAGATAGATTGTAATACAAAAATGGTAAGAATTTTCAACACTACACTTTATACAATGGACAGATTACCCAGACCATAAAGAATAATAAGAAAACATTGGAATTGAACAATACTTTAGTACAAATAGATCTAAAAGACATATATACTTAACATGCCATTTAAATAGCAACAGTCTTCTCAAATGCATGTGTAACATTCTCCTGGATAGATCACATGTTAGAACACTAAACAGCCTTAAAAATCATGTCAAGTATCTTTTCTGACTGCAGTGATATAAAACTAGAAATTCATAACAGAATGAATTTTGAAAAATTCACAAATACATGGACATTAAGTGATGTGCTTCTGAGCAACCAATGAGTCAATAAAGAAATGAAAAGGGAAATTTAAAAAGATCCTGACACAAACAAAGACAGAAACACAACATACCAAAACCTAAGGGATACAGCAAACACAGTTCAAAGAGGAAAATTTATAGCAATAAACACCCTACATCAAAAAAGAAGAAAGTTCTCAAAGAACTTATAATTACCCCTCAAGGAATTCAAAAAGAAACGAACTAAGCACAAAGTTTTCAGAAAGAAGACCAGAAATAAGTGAAATAGAGTCTAGAAAATAACACAAAATCAACAAAACAAGCTTTTTAAAAATAGATAAACAAAATAAACAAATCTTTAGCTAGACAAAGAAAAGAGAGAAGATTCAAATATATAAAATCAGACACAAAAGAAGAGGCATTATATTTGGTAACAAAAAATGCAAAAGAATACAGGGGACTACTATGAACAATTAGCTGCCAACCCTTGGGTAACTTAGAAGAAAAAGAACCTAACAAGACTGAATCATGAAAAACAGAAAATCTGAATAGACCAATAATGAGAAAGGAATTGAATCATTAATAAAAATTCCTCCAATCAAAGTAAAATCTCAGGACCTGATAGCTTCACTTCTGAATTCTACCAAACATTTAAATAACTAAGATCACTCCTTCTCAAACTCTCCCAAAAAATAAAAAAGGAGAGAATATTTTCAAACTGTTTTTATGAGGTCAGCATTACCCTGATACCAAAGCCAGGTAAGGATACCGCAAGAAGGTAAAATTACAGCCCAGTTTCCTTGATGGAGAAAGATGCAAACACTCTCAACAGAATACTAGCAAACCAAATTCAACAACACATTAGATGGATTATCTACCATGATCAAGTTGGATTTATCCCTGGAATGCAAACATGGTTCAACATGTGCAAATCAATAAATATGACACCTCACATTAATAGAGTGAAAGACAAAAAGTATATAATCGTCTTTCTGCATCATTAGATGCAGAAAAAGAATTTTATTTAAAAAATATTTTATTTTATTTTTAAGTTCCAGGATACACATGCAGGACGTGCAGGTCTGTTACACAGGTAAACGTGTGTCATGGTGGCTTGCTGCACCTGTCAACCTATCACCTGGGTATCAAGCCCTGCATGCATTAGCTATTTATCCTGGTGCTTCCCCTCCCCCTTCTCCAACCCCAACAGGCCCCATTCAACATCATTCTTTCATGATAAAACACTTACCAAATTGGGTTTAGAGGGAATATACTTCAACACAATAAAGACCATATATGACAAGCCTGTAGCTAACATTACACTCAATAGGGAAAAATTGAAAGCCCTTCCTCTAAGATCTGAAACAAAACAAGATGCCCCACCCTTGTGACTTCTACTTAACCTGGTAGTGAAAGTCCTTATCAGAGCAATTTTAAAAGAGAAAGAAATAAGTGGCATTTGAATAGGAAAAGAAGAAATGAAGTTGTCACTGTTTGCTGACGACATGGTCTTATATTTTAAAAAACCCTAAAGTCTCCACAAAAACTGTTGGAACTAATAAACAAATACAATAAATTGGAAGATACAACATAAGCACACAAAAATCAGTAACACTTCTATATGCTAACAACAAACTCTCTGAAAAATAAATCAAGAGAACAATTCCATTTATAAGACCTACACATTGAAAAGAAAATACTTAGGAATAAATTTAGCCAAGGAAGTGAAAAGCCTGTACAATGAAAACTATAAAAGCTGACGAACAAAATTGAAAAGCCAAATAATTAAAGATATGTCCCATGTTTATAGATTGAAAGAATATTGTTAAAATGTTCATGCTACTGAAAATTATCTACAGATTCAATGCAATTGCTATCAAAATCCCAATGTCATTTTAGAAAGAAATGGAAAACCAATCCTGCTACTTATATGGAACCACAAAAACTCCAATTAACGAAAGCAATCATGAGCAACAAGAACAAAGTGGAGGCATCACACTACCTAGTCCCAAACTGTACTGCAAAGCTATAATAATTATGACAGTATGGTACTAGCAAAAAATGAACATGTCAATCAATGGAGTAGAATGAAAAAACCCAGAAATGTACCCACACATGTATGGTGAATTGATTTTTAACAAAGATTCCAAGACTATACAATGGGAACAAGATAGATAGTCTCTTCAACAAATGCTATTAGAAAAACTAATTATCCACATGCAGAAGAATGAAATTGGAAACTTTTCTTTGCACTATACACAACAATCAACTCAAAATAGATTAAATACTTAAATGTTTAAGACCAGAAACTGTAAAGCTACTAGAAAAAAAAACATAGAAGAATAACTATAAAACATTGGTTTGGGCAAAAATGTTTCAGATTTGACCTCAACAGCACAAGCAACAAAGGCAAAAAATGGACGAACTAAAAATCAAACTAAAAAGTTTCTGCACAGCAAAGTAAACAATTAATAGTTCTAGTGGGATAGAGAACCCACAGATTGGGAGAAAAATGGCAAGCCAAACATTCAATAAAGGTTTAATATCCAAAATACATAAGAAACTCAAACAACTCCATAACAAGCAAACAAAAACCCAATTACAAAACAGAAGGGAACTGAATACACATTTCTCAGAAAAACACATACAAATCTCCAACAGATATATGAAAAAAATGCTCAATATTGCTAATCATCAGGGAAAAGCAAATGAAAACCACAATGAGATATCTCACACCTGTTATATGACTTTATCAACAAGATGAAAGATGACCAGTGTTGGTGAGGATCTGGAGAAAAGCAATCTCAGTTAGCATAGCCATTATGGAAAACTGTGTAGAGATTCTTCAAGTAACAAAAAACAGCATTACCATATGATCCAGCAATCTCACTTCTGAGTATAAATAAACTCAAAGATTTGAAATCAGCTTGTCAATGAGGTATCTCCATTCCTATGTTCATTGCAGCACCATAACACTACAATAGCTATATTATGGAATCAACTTAAGTATTCATCAACAGATGAATGTATAAAGAAAATGAGGTATGATTACATAATGGAATACTATTCAACTTTTAAAAAGAAGAAAATTCCATCATTGTGACAAAATGGATAAAATTGGAGAATATTATGCTAAGTGAAATAAGCCAACTACAGAAAAAACGGTATTGCTCGATCTCACTTAAATGTGGAAGCTTAAACCAATTGAACTCAGAAGCAAAGAGCAGAATGGTGATTACAGAGACTGGAAGGAGGAGGGAGTGAGCAGATGATAATTAAAGGATACACAAAGTCTCAGGCAGTAAAAATAAATTTTTTAAAAGATCTATTACACTATGTGGTGAATATGGGTAATACTAGTATATTACACATTTCAAAATTACAAAGAGAGGAATATAAAATCTTCTCACCACAAAAATAAGTATTTGAGGTGATGGACATGTTAATTAGCTTGATTTAAGTATTCCCCAATGCATTTATGATCATAACATCACTTTGTACCCCATAAATGTATACAATTTAAATTATTGATTTATAATTCCAAATTATAATTTAAAAAATACCTAACATCATTAACAGTAGTGAAATATCAGGAACAAGGCAAATGCTCTTTCTCATCACTTATGTTCAATATTGTACTAGAGGTCTTAGTCATTGCAATAAGTCAAATAAAATAGGTAAAAGTTATAATGATGGGAAAGAAAGAAGCAAAACTCCATTTTCATATGACACAATTGTTTATGTAGATATTTTTAAGGAATGCAAAATAATTATTAGAACTAATAATTTAATAAGGTTATAGGACACAAGGCTAACTTATCAAAATTCTTAAAAACATGGTTTTTATAAGCTAGCAGCAAAAATCTAAGAAAATAAAATTAAATAAGCAGTTGCACATACAATAGTTTTAGAAACATAAAGTACTCAATAAATTTACAATGCTGTGCATGACCTTTATAATGAAAGCAATATAACACTACTAATATAATTTATTATTTTTTTGAGATGGAGTCTCACTCTGTTGCTTAGACTGGAGTGCAGTGGCACAATCTTAGCTCATTGCAACCTCACCATCCTGGGTTCAAGCAATTCTCCTGCTTCAGCCGCCCAAGTAGCTGGGACTACAGGCACACACCACTGTGCCTGGGTTATTTCTGTATTTTTAGAGGTAGGGGGTTTGACCATGTTGGCCAGCCTGGTCTTGAACTCCTGACCTCAAGTGATCCACCCACCTCAGCCTCCTAGTGTTGAGATTACAGGAGTGAGCCATTGTGTGCGGCTTCTAATAGAAATCTTTAAAAACCTGAGAAAAAGATAAACTGTGTTCATAGATTGGAAGCCTCAATATTAAGATATAAATTGTCCACAATTTGACTAATATATTCAATGCAATTCCATTGTAATAGCAACAGACATTTTTGGAAAATTGGGGTGTAGAGATTAATAAATTAATTCTGAAGTTAATATGGAAATACAAAGAACCTAAATAGCCAAAGAAATATTTTAAAAAAGGACAGTTTTGAAGGGCTCATACTGTGTGACCTCACGTTTATTATGAAGCTAATATAATAAAAATTGTTTTACTGACATAGAAACTGATATTCAGGAAACAAAAAAAGGAGCTCAGAAATAGGTTAAGATATAAAGATCATTATTTTCAATTTCTGTTAATGATGCTAAGGCAATTCAATGAGGGGATGAATAACTATTAATAAGTTATGCTGGATATCTATACAGAAAAACTGAATATCAAATCCTACCTTACACCATATACAAGTAATAATTGAAGATGGTTCAAAAACCTAAAAATACAAGCCAAAACTGGAATGCTTTAAAATAGTACATTAGACTTTATCAAAATTATTATTATTATTTTCCCAACAAAATATCTTATTAGGAAAATACATAGACAAGGGACAAGGAAAATTGTTGCAAATCATATATGTGACAAGGAAGTATGCCAGGTTTACAAGGAACTCTATAATACAATAAAACAAGGTAAAAAAATTGAATTAAAAGAAGACATTTTCACAGATACATTATAAAAGATCTATAAATGGAAAATAAACACATGAAAAACTATTCAACATCTTTAATCATGAAGGAACTGGAAACTAAAACAAAAATTTGATATCTACCAAAATTAGTTACATTAAAAGGAATTACAATACCAAATGTTGTTCAAACTGTGGTACTACTGGATATCCTATGCATTGTTGGTTGGATTGAAAAATCGCAAAATTGCTTTGGAAAAATGCCTGGCAGTTCCCTATAAATAAAAAAATATGTACCTACCATCCTAGGGAACTTAAAACATATGTTCATGAAAAGTTTTTTACAGTAAGGTTCATAAGAACTTTATCAATAATAGACAAACACGGAAACATCCCAGGTATTCATCCACAGGAAAATGGATTAATTGTGGAATATTTGTAGAGTGGAATAATACTGTGCAACAAAAAAGTATGAATTTCTAACACATACAACAACTTCCATGGATCTAAACAATATTCTGATGAAAATGAAAATCTTTCATGAAAGGATGTATTGTACTTATTCCATTCGTTTTGCAGTTGTAGAACACGTAACTCTAATCTATAATGTAATAAATGGCCGATGGGAGTGGAGATTTATTTGGAAGAGGTGTGGGGTCCTAATGTTTTATCTCCTGAGAAAAGTTTGGGTTACATAGGTTTATCAAAGCTTAATGAATGAACAATTGAGATTTTTTCATGCCATTGGTATAGGTTTTCATCCAAAGGAGAGAGAGGAGAACATCCTGTAAGATAACCAATAACAGTGAGGGGCCAATTACCAATTGCTTTTCTGATAGTATGCCAAACATCTGACCTTCACTCCTGAACACTAGGAAAAACTTATAAAACTAGGAAAGATGATAAATTTTCCTAGTCTGTAAACAGCTCATAACTTACTTAATCTCTTATTCAGTTGGTCTTACACATTTATAGTAATAATTGTGGCTGATACAAGTGTAAGATGTTGTTCCTGTTTTCAGTAACTCCCAGGCTATACAATAGAACCACTCACCTATTTTTCTTAAGCTAAACTTCATCCCTCACTGGCTTCCTCATTTGAACACTGCACCCTTGGATTCTCTTACAAATGAGTGTCTTTTCTGCATGTCATGTGGTCTACACCCATACCACCGATTCTGGAAATCTGATAAAGTTGGCACCTCCTGCTGGAGATACACAGTTTAAATGCCTATATGGAGTGTGTCTCTGTGATTATCTCTTTGAGATTCTGCCTAGTTTGTTTCTCATCCCTTACTCCACAGCATATACTTCAGGTTAGTTGGTGGGAGATGGAAGATGATCTTGTCACTGCCTCAGAATATAGAATAAAGACAATATTTTTAGAAGCAAAAATTTCCTGGCATGAATATCTAAGATTATGGAACTAGTCAGACCAGCCCCCGGGCTTGACCTACACTTGATTCTACCTCTAAATCCCCATAAGAAAAGAGTAGGTCACTTGGAAGGGAAAAACCGTTGGTGGTTCCTTTTCAGGAGAGATCAGAATTCCTCTACTATATAACCTTCTTAAAGGACTTCCTTGAGCTGTTTGAAGCCACTCTAGATAACAATTCTCAGAGAGGAAGAATTAGGCTAAAGACATTTTGTTGAACTTAAACATTGGTTCTATGAGTAATATTTCTGTGGGTGACACTTGCATACCATCTTATTAGATTAAGAACAAATTTTAAGAACATACTAATTCTTAAAATTTTTGTTTCATTGTAAATTTTTGTTAATCTTTCTCACATTAAAGAAGGTCTAGTACATTTTCTTATTGTTTCCAGTCATTCTGAATGCTTTCTTCATTATTAGTATAGATAAATGAAGAAGCAAAAATAAAATCTCCTTTAGTTTTTTGTAAAGCAGGAAAATAGAACAGAAAGTGTTGGCTGTTTATGTAAAGAGAATAATTTCTCTATTTATAAAATGATTCTTTTCAAGAGAGGTTAGCACTTATTCCATCATCATTCCAGATCCATTTCTGGTTCAACAATTTTGGCTCAATGGGTCACACCAAAGGGCAGTATTCTTGATTCTCGAAGTCATCACTAATCAGTATTTACCAAAAGCTCAGTTGAGAAAAACCACAATTAAGAGGATTGAAATACATCTAACTCTCCAAATCACTTGAAGTATATCCTGTATCAAACCATATTTAAGGAGGGTAATAGGACAATATATTATTGAACTTCCTCTCCCATAATACACATACACACATACACATCTGCTCACATGTACACATACCCAGAATTTTTGTTACTGAGTTATGATTGAATCTAAAATTATGAGTCAAATTATTTAATCTAAAATATGGTTGAATCTAAAATCTAAAATTATGCTAAATTTTGATGCACTTTATTATTGACTCTATTTTGAGAATATTTAAAGGACAGCATGTCTTCATTGAACCCAGTTTTTGTTGTTGTCATATATATTAATCATGATTCTAGGCATTTGGGATTCTTCAAAGTTTATGAAAAAATCTTATTTTCCACATGGCACAGGTTTTAAAATAATCTACCTGTTTGGAGAAGAACCACTAGTTACAGCGACCATATTGTTTATTATCCAAATTGGTGCACTCTTGAGAGCTACATGGGAAAGTATTACTAATGCTGAAGTAGTGAATCTTCACTGGCATATAAAATCATGTTACCTTTAGGCAATATTTCATTATAGTTAAGCGGGCCTTAAGTCAGACTGCCTGCTTTAATATTTCTGTACCACTACTTAACAGATGTTTCTCCATGAGAAAGTTAAAAATCCTAGTTAATTTTTGATATTCACCTGTAAAATTAGACAAAGGTAGTACTCAATCCTTAGTTCTGTGAAGAATAAAGGAGATGATGTGTAAAGCAGTACTATACTTGGCACATGTTAAGCATTTCATAATTGTTAGCTATGCTGATCTAAGTAGAAATCCTAGTTATATGGCAAGCAACAATTATTTTAGGGGATATTGTTCTAACGGACATTGTGAATTTGTACTGCACTCAAATTAGATATGTTCATTTGTCTTTTTAAAAAGTTTGTCTTATTCTCCCCATGGAAGTTGAATAATATCTTTGTCATTTGATTACTTTTGCAATTTATCTTATAATTGACATTTTAAAAGAAAATACCTCATAAATAGGTATTTTTGGCTTTACTTTAATATTTTTGTATAGCTATATTAAACATTTCATTGTGTAAAGAGCTAATTCTGTCCATTGTATTTTACTATATATTTGATTAATGACTGCAATCACTGAATTTATACTCTTAATATCAATATTTTAGGTATCTATAGTTTTTTAGCTACTCAAATTGTGGTCATGGTACGAATAATGGTAACCCTCTGTCTTTCTACCCAACTCATTCAGAATTTCTATTCTTTATTCAAATGCCACCTTCTGGGTGAGGTCTTCATATAAATAGAGTTGAGCAGAATGTCAACTCTATAGCTAAAGAGATCTTGTTTCTTTTTACTTCTGTATCCATACCTCTTAGAAGAGTACTTGGTAACTTGGATGAGCTGAATAAAATTTAAGTGGATGTTGAATAAATTGTAGATGACTTTTCTATATATTTTATCTCAAAGAACAATTTGTTATTCCCAACTGTTTGTTTTGGGAAACATAATTTTCTATATAATATGGAGAGTCAAACGCTATTATTATATTTTAAAAACATACATGAACGATAATACAGTTCTCCAAAAATCAATAAGTATCATATACATGCAATAAATTCCAAATTTTACTTGCATCTATCTCATGTCTTATCATAACTTTTTCAACAAGAAACCCAAAATCACTTTCTGAGTCATGAACATATACAGATAGCTCTAATTATCCAAGATAATAATGAAGTATGTGAGTAGAATGAATTGATATTCACAAGTAATTTCCTAGCCACATTCTGACCAGTATACTAAATATTCTGGAGACCATCTCTTAACCTTTAACTAAAGATGCTGGCAGGAGGAGAAGTTTACCATCTAGCCAATCCCTTCTATCTCAGAGGAGTAAAGAAGGTATGAAAGATCTAAAGGGCATATAAGAGAAAGAGGTATAAAAAAATGCATTACTGATCCTCGGAAAATCCCTAAATAACTAAATGTGCAATTGAAAGAAAAATTCATGTCAACAAACTATATTTCAAGTATGTTGTATCCCTACAGTTTACCACAGACCTTAGCATTCTATTATTTAATGTTTTCATCATTATTGTTTCTTTTCTATCTAGTTAGGTTGTAAGTACTTTGGAAAATAAATGTGTGTGTGTGTGTGTGTGTGTGTGTGTGTGTGTGTTCCTATCTTCTTCTCTAAGAGTATACATTTGTATATAGAATTTAATATGTGATATACAATAAGGCTATAATAAATACTAAATAGGTAGATAATATATAAATAAACAAATGGATACTAAATACTAAATAAATATCCTTTCCTGTTCAGTAAACACTTAAGATTTGATAAACACAAATTAAGCTTTTATGTTATCAAGTGATAGAATTCTCTTCATTCACCCCTTTTGCCATTTTTCACCTGATAGCGTTGATTCTATAGATGCCAAGAAAAAGCATCACAAGGATCCTACTCACAAGGAACTAATAACCATTATAACATGAGTTTCAGAATGATAAGGTCTGTAACTCTCCACAGCTTTATCCCCAGCACCTAAGTCAGTGTGCAGTACAGAATAAAATAAACACACCTAATAAGAGAGAAATATATAAATAGCATGACAAGTAAAGCAATAGAGTTATTTACACATTTAGAGAGAAAAAGTGACTACTGCTATCTTTAAAGAGAATCAGGAAAAATAACATATAAGAGAGAAAGTGGAGCAAGATTTTGAAGGAATAATAAAATATGTCAGCCAAAAGTGTTGGATTCATAATTTCAAAAAAGGGTCATTATATGCATATAATTACAGAAAAATTAAATAGTAAGGTATCTTCTGCTCTTATTAATGACAAATGGTATCTTGGCATTTCTAGAAGACAAGGTACAAAATGGAGAATGGTTACATCAGTTGAGCTGCATGAGCTCAAAGCAGGTTTCTTTTAGTTGGGTTTTGTTTTCATGCTAGAAAGCCACAGTGTTGAACACTTTTGCATATTTTCTTCTCTTTCAAAACTCTTTTAGTTATATTACTATATTTTCATTTTTATGGTTTATAACATTTATCTTCTATGTAGTATGGTAATTCTTTCAGCAATTTTTCCTAAATGTTATCTCTACACATTCTTTTGTTGAAGAATATTGTGCTTAATCATTCTTACAAAGTTACTCATAGTAACTCCATTTTCAGGCTTCTGATAAAGATATACCCAAGACTGGTCAATTTACAAAAGAAAGAGGTTTATTGGACTTACAGGTCTGCATGGCTGGCGAGGCTTCACAATCACAGTGTTAGGGAAGGAGGAGCAAGTCACATCTTACATGGATGGCAGCAGACAAAAGAGAGCTTGTGCAGGGACACTTCCCATTTAAAACCATCAGATCTAGTGAGACTTATTCACTATCATGAGAATAACATGGGAATGACCTGCCCCCATGATTCAATTATATCCTACTGGGTCCCTCCCACAACACATGGGAATTCAAGATGAGATTTGGGTGGGGACACAGCCAAATCATATTATTCCATCCCTGGCCCCTCTCCAATCTCATGTCCTCACATTTCAAAACCAATCATGCCTTCCCAACAGTTCCCCAAAGTCTTAACTCATTTCAGCATTAATGCAAAAGTCCACAATCCAAAGTCCCATCTGAAGGCAAGTACCTTCTGCCTATGAGCCTGTAAAATCAAAAGCAAGTTAGTTACTTCCTAGATACAATGGAGGTACAGGCATTGGGTGAATACATACATTCCAAATGGGATAAATTGGCCAAAACAAAGGGGTTACAGGCCCCATGAAAGTCTGAAATCCCATGCGGCAGCTAAATCTTAAAGCTCCAAAATGATCTCCTTTGACTCCATATTCACATCCAGGTCATGCTGATGCAAAAGGTGGATTCCTAATGGTCTTGGGCATCTCCACTTATGTAACTATGCAGGGTATAGCCTCCCTCTTGGCTGCCTTTATGGGCTGGGACTGAGTGCCTGTGGCATTTCCAGGCACATGGTGCAAGCTGTCAGTGGTTCTACCATTCTGAGGTCTGGAGTATGGTAGCCCTCACAGCTCCATTAGGTGGTGCCCCAGTAGGGACTTGTGTGAGCACTCTGACCTGACATTTTCATTCCACACTGCCCTAGCAGAGGTTCTCCATGAGAGTCCTTCCCTTGCTGAAAACTTTTGCCTGGACATCTAGGTGTTCTATACATCCTTTGAAATCTAAGGGGTGGTTCCCAAATCCCAATTCTTGACTTCTGTGCACTGCAGCAGACTCAACACCATGTGAAACCTGCAAAGGCTTGAGGCTTCCACCCTCTGAAGCCACAGCCTGAGCTCTACATTGAACCCTTTCAGCCATGGTTGGAATGGCTGGACACAGGACACCAAGTCTGTAGGCTGTGTGCTACAGCAAACCACTTTTTCTTCCTAGGCCTCTGGGCCTGTAATGGAGAGGCTGCCATAAAGACCTCTGATATGCCCTGGAAACATTTTCCCTATTGTCTTGGGGATTAACATTCGACTCCTCATTACTTATGCAAATTTCTGCAGCTGGCTTGAATTTCTTCTCAAAAAATGGGATTTTCTTTTCTATTGCATTGTCAGACTGCACGTTTTCTGAACTTTTATGCTCTGCTTCCCTTATAAAACTTAATGCCTTTAACAGCACCCAAATTACATCTTGAATACTCTGCTGCTTAGAAATTTCTTCCACCAGATACTGTAAGTCATCTCTCTCAAGTTCAAAATTCCACAAATCTCTAGGACAGGGGCACAATGGCACCAGTCTTTTTGTTAAAACATAACAAGAGTCACTTTTGCTCCAGGTACCAACAAGTTCTGCATCTCCATCTCAGACCACCTTAGCCTGGATTTCTTTGTTCATATCATTATGAGAATTTTAGTCAAAGCCATTCAACAAGTCTCTAGGGAGTTCCAAACAGTCCCACATTTTCCTGTCTTCTTCTGAGCCCTCCAAACTATTCCAACCTCTGCATGTTACCCAGTTCCAAAGTCACTTCCATGTTTTTGGGTCTGTTTTAAGCAGTGCCCTACTCTACTGGTCAGAATTTACTGTATTAGTCCATTTTCACGCTGCGGATAATGACATACCCAAGGCTTATCAATTTACAAAAGAAAGAGGTTATTGGACTTAGTTTCACATGGCTGGGGAGGCCTCACAATCATGGCAGAAGGCAAGGGGGAGAAAGTCACATCTTATGTGGATTGTGGCAGGCCAAGAGTTTGTGCAGGGAAACTCCCCTTTTTAAAACCACCAGATATCATGAGATGTATTTGCTATTATGAGAATAGCATGGGAAAGACCTGCCCTATGATTCAATTACCTTCTGCAGGGTCTTTCTGACAACATTCAAGATGATATTTGAGTGGGGACACAGCCAAACCATATCAGTAACCATAGTTCCTAAGTGAATGCATGCTTTTAAAATGCTGTCTTTTCTCAAGCACTTTAAGATTTTTCGCTCCAATGTAAAAAAATATAAAAAATTCAGAATTCACATGTTTTTTTACTGATGTCATTGTAGATATGACTCCACTGTTACATACTATTAGATGATGGTGCACAGAGCCTGGGAGAAGCCTGGTTTTTACCCTTTGTACATTATCTAACTTTATTTCCTTTTCTTTTATTGCCTTGAGATTCATAATGATTTTTATTTTACTTTTGAAGTCTAGTGAGTAGCATAAGAAGGCACTCATTATAGATAACTGTGCATCAGTTTTATGGGAGATACTGGAGTATTTTTCCTTTGTAGACTTGAATCTTTTTTTAAAGAAAGTTTCTTTGAGAAAGGCCTTCAAGATGTCTCATTAGAGGCAATTGGTACTTGCCTCTTCTACAAAGAAGAACCAAAATTCTGAGTAGATAATCACACTTTGAATATATCATTGAAGAGAGGACAATGGAGTTCAACATAGCAATGACAGACATTTAAGGCAAGGAGCAAAAAACAGCCTGCTTTGCTGGGACCAGTGGGGAGCCTGGAGAGGTTCTACATTGTGTGGAAAGAGTGAGTGACCTTCCCAGAATCCATATTCCCACCATGGACTCCTAAACTCCTAGCTACATCAGAGCCTCTAGACCTTTGAGAACCCTGAGACTAACATAGGGAGTTGCCTAGACATTACATGAAGGCATTGCACCAGTGAGGGAGCTCATACTGGGTACCACACCCCTGCAAGCCCTAAGCAGCTACAAGGCACCATACAGACAGCCCAGTCCCCTCTAGGCCATAGCCTGCCCAGGAGCTCAACAGCTTCTGCATTTTCACAACCCTGGAGCCTCATTCACCATCCCCTGCCCACAGTCACTGCCCTGGCTGGCTGCTTCTGTCAAGGCTAAAGTACAATCTATTGGCAATAACCCCATTTCCCTAAGCAGCAAAGCTACTGTGCATTTTCATGCACCTTCAGGACAAACTCCTCCAGCAGCTGCAGGCGGCTGCCAGGGAGACCACAGCACATTAAAATGCATGCACCTCCAACACCTGCATAAGGCTGTTGCAACTGAAAGTAACCCCATCCTCCACAGTAGCTGGGCTGCATTGCCATTGCTGTAGCCCCTACCTAAGCATTCTTCTGGGTTCCTGGGGGGGTCACCTCACCCATGTTTACCACAACCAGCACCTGGTGAACCACCAGGGGTCCTAGGGTAGGTTTGCCCAGCGAGGACCCACCCACCCCACAAATGCCTGAGAATGCCTCTTGGCAGCCTACAGACCAACCAGCCAAGTCCACCACCATGGATCAATGAATACTCTTCCCAGGGGCCTGAGGTCAAGCCCACCCAGCTTGCCATTACCACAACAGCTGGCACTCAAAACAGCTGGTTACCATACATGTGACACCTGTGGGCCTGGAGACTGGCTCACCCAACCTGTTGCAACCACTGCCAACACTGAAGTGAACTTCTTGTGATCTAGAAAATTGTCCCATCCCTGCTACTGCCATTGTCCTTGCTACACCCACTGCCCAGCGGCCTAAGGACTTGTCCATCTGTCCAGCTGTCTTCTGCCATTACTAGCACCCAAGCAAGCCACCTGGAGGCCCCAAAAATGACTCCCTTGGACCTACTAACACTGATAGCAACTTATACCACTCTGGGGCTCAAGAATATGTCCATTTCACATTTCAGTACTCACCAAAACTTTATCACAGCCTCCACTAACAAATTTACCCTAGGCTACTGAAGAAATAACAGATATCACCAATGCTATTTATAGCCAGGTAAATTATATTGAAACTACACTTCTACATTCCAAATAAAAATTAAAGTGTGTTACTTAATGAACACCATAAATACATCTTCAGGAATATGTCCTCCCCTTAAGAAGTAAATTCTGAAACTTAGAAGGGTGACTGTTATTACTAGATGTACAGATATCAACATAAGGACACAAAAACATAAAAAAGTAAGAAAACATTATACCTTGAAAGGATCACAACAATTCTCCAGCAACAGAGTCCAATAAAACAATTATAAAATTCCAGAAAGAGAATTCAAAATAATAATATTAAAGAAGTTCAGTAAGATACAAATGAATACAGGAAAACAATACAAAGAAATTAGAAAAACAATTCAAGACATGAATGATAAATGTACCAAAGAGATAGATATAAGAAGACCAAACAGAAATTCTGGAACTGAAGAATTAATTAAGTAAAATAATAAGACATTCAAAATCTTCAACAATAGTCAAGATCAAGCAGAATAAAGAATTTCAGAACTGGAAGACAAGTCTTTTGAAATAACACAGTTAGATAAAAAGAAAGCAAAATAAATAAAAGAGAATGAACAAAACCCATATGACATATAGGACACCCTAAAGTGACCAAATATTTAGAGTCCCAGAAGGTGAAGAGAAAAAAATGAAAGAAATGGAAAACCTATTTAACAAAATTATCCCCAAGTCTGGGAAGAACATTAGGCTTTGAGATACAGGAAGCTCAGAGATTGCCAGATACATTTTTTTTAAAAAAGATCTTATCTTTCGTAAATTATAGTCAAACTGTCAAAAGTCAAAGAAGAGAGATAATTCTAAAAATAGCAAAAGAAAAGTATCTGGGCATTTATAAGGTATCCTCCATTAGGATAACTGTGGTATTCTCAGGAGCAACCTTATAGGCCAGGAGAGAATTGTATTCTCAGGAGAAAGCTTATAGGCCAGGAGAGAATTGGATGATAAATTCAAAGTATTTAAAGAAAAAACTTCCAGCCAAGGCTATTATACTCAATAAAGTTACATTTCTTAAATGAAGGAGAAATAAAATCTTTCCCAGACAAGTGAAAGCTCAGGAAATTTTTCAGCACTAGATAGGCTCTGTAAGGAATGCTTAAGGGAGTCCCACATGTGGAAGTGAAATAATAATATCTGCCATCGTGAAAACACACAAAAGTATAAAACCCATTGGTAGAGCAAACACACAAATGATAAAGGACTCAAAACAGAAAACCACCAAACCAAAATGATAAACAATAAGACAGAAAAAAGGAGACAAAGGAGGTACATACAACCCAAAACTAATTAATGAAATGACAGGAATAAGCTCTAACATACCAATAATAGCCTTGAATGTAAATGGATCAAGCTTTCTGCTTAAAATATGTAGGCTGACAGGATGAATTTTATTTTAATTGGTCCAACTATAAGCTGTCTACAAGAAAATTATCTCACCTTTAAAACATATAAACGGTAAAGGGATAGAAAAATATTTTCTGTACAAACAGAAACAAAAGTGAGCAGGAGTAGCTATACTTACACAAAACAGACTTTATGTCAAAAATAATAAAAGAGACAAGGTCATTATATAATAATAAAAGGATTAATTCAGCAAGAGGACTTAATTTTAAACCTATATGCACCCAAGACAGGGGCATCCACATATATAGAACAAATATTATTAGATCTATAGGGAGAGATGGAGTTCAATACTATAATAGTTAGAGACATCTGTATCCCACTCTCAGCATTAGACAAATAATCCAGACAGAAAATTAACAAGAAACATTGGATTTAAACTGCACATTAGACCAAACCCTAACCAACATTTACAGAACATTTCATTCAATAGCTACAGAATACACACTCTTCACATTAATATATGGAACATTATCCAGTATATGACATATTTTAGAATATAAAATAAGTTATTGGCAAATTTTAATGAATGGAAATTATATCAATTATCTCAGACCCCAGTGAAATAAAACCAGCAATCAATAATGAGTAATTTTGGAAACAACTGTACAAATTGATGAAAGATAAACAACATTCTCCTGAAAAACCATTAGGTCAAGAAAGAAATTAGGTGAAAATACAAAAATTTATTGAAACAAATGAATATAAAACCACAGTGAGGTATCATTTTACCCCAGTTAGAATGTCTATTATTAAAAAGAAAAAACAATGAGTGCTGGCAATGATGCGGAGAAAAAGGAACTCATGTACACTGTTGGTGAGAATGTAAATTAATACAGCTATTGTGAAAAATACTATGTAGATTTCTTTTCCAATGGGAAAGAAAATAAGTATATCAAAGGGATACTTGTTCTTGCAAGTTTATTGCAGCATTATTCACAACAGCAAAGACATGAAATCAATTTAAGTGTCCATCAACAGACTAATAGTAAAGAAAATGTTCTATACATACACAATGGAATATTATTCAACCATAAAATAGAAGGAAATTATGTTATTTGCAGCATCAAGGATGAAACTGGTAATCAACCAGGCACAGGAAAACAAATATTGAATGTTCTCACTCATATGTGAGAGTTACTAGACAAGGATACCCTCTCTCACCACTCCTATTCAATATAGTATTGGAAGTTCTAGCCAGAGCAATCAGTCAAGCAAAAGAAATAACAAGTATTCAATTAGGAAAGGAGGAAGTCAAACTGTCTCTATTTGCAGATGACATGATTGTTTATTTAGAAGACTCCATCGTCTCAGCCCAAAATCTTCTCAAACTGATAAGCAACTTAAGCAAAGTCTCAGGATACAAAATCAATGTGCACAAATCACAAGCATTCCTATATACCAATAACAGACAAACAGAGAGCCAAATCAAGAGCTAACTGCCATTCACAATTGCTACAAAGAGAATAAAATACCTAGGAATACAACTAACAAAGGATGTAAAGGACCTCTTCAAGGAGAACTACAAACCACTGCTCAATGAAATAAGAGAGGACACAAACAGATGGAAAAACATTCTATGCTCTTGGTTAGGAAGAATCAATATTGTGAAAATGGCCATACTGCCCAAAGTAATTTATAGATTCAACGCTATCCCCATCAAGCTGCCTATGACCTTCTTCATAGAACTGGAAAAAACCACCTTAAACTTCATATGGAACCAAAAGAGAGCCTGCATAGCCAAGTCAATTCTAAGCAAAAAGAACAAAGCTGGAGGCATCATGCTACCAGGCTTCAAACTATACTACAAGGCTACAGTAATCAAAACAGCATGGTACTGGTACCAAGACAGAGATATAGATCAATGGAACAGAACAGAGGCCTCAGAGGCAATGCCACACATCTACAACCATCTGATCTTTGATAAACCTGACAAAAACAAGCAATGGGGAAAGGATTCCCTGTTTAATAAACGGTTTTGGGAAAACTGGCTAGCCATGTGCAGAAAGCAGAAGCTGGACCCCTTCCTAACACCTTACACTAAAATTAACTCCAGATGGATTAAAGATTTAAACATAAGACCTAACACCGTAAAAACTCTAGAAGAAAATCTAGGCAAAACCATTCAGGACATAGGCATAGGCAAGGACTTCATGACTAAAACACCAAAAGCATTGGCAACAAAAGCCTAAATAGACAAATGGGATCTAATTAAACTCCAAAGCTTCTGTACAGCAAAGGAAACAATCATTAGAGTGAACTGGCAACCAACAATGGGAAAAAATTTTTTGCAATCTACCCATCTGACAAAGGGCTGATATCCAGAATCTGCAAAGAACTAAAACAGATTTACAAGAAAACAAACAAACCCATTCAAAAGTGGGCAAAGGACATGAACAGACAGTTTTCAAAAGAAGACATTTATGAGGCCAAGAAACATGAAAAAATGCTCATCATCACTGGTTATTAGAGAAATGCAGATCAAAACCACATTGAGATACCATCTCATGCCAGTTAGAATGGCAATCATTAAAAAATCTAGAGACAACAGATGCTGGAGAGGATGTGGAGAAATAGGAACACTTTTACACTGTTTGTGGGAGTGTAAATTAGTTAAACCATTGTGGAAGACAGTGTGGCGATTCCTCAAGGACCTAGAAATAGAAATTCCATTTGATCTAGCAATCCCATTACTGGGTATATATCCAAAGGATGATAAATCCTTCTATTATAAAGACACATGCACACATATGTTCATTGTGGCACTGATTACAGTAGCAAAGACTTGGAACCAACCCAAATGCCCATTGATGATAGCCTGAACAAGGAAAATGTGGCACATATACACCATGGAATACTATGCAGCCATAAAAAACGATGAGTTCATGTCCTTTGTAGGGATATGGATGAATCTGGAAACCATCATTCTCAGTAAACTGACACAAGAACAGAGAAACAAACACCACATGTACTCACTCATAGTTGGGTGTCGAACAATGAGAACACATGAATACAGGGAGGGAAGCATCACACACTGAGATCTGTTGGGGGAGAATAGGAGAGGGACAGTGTGTGGTAGGGAGATTGGGGAGGGATAACATGGGAAGAAATGCCAGATATAGGTGATGGAGGGATGTATGCACCTATGCAACAACCCTGCATGTTTTGCGCATGTACCCCAGAACCTAAAGTGCAATAAAATATATATATATAGTTAGAAAAAATAAATAAGATCTAGGATTGGATAACACAACAGTTTGACTACAGTCAATAATAAAAGTTTTTTTATTAGCTATGTGAAATCTACAAAAGCCAATAATAATTTAAAATTGTACATTTAAAAATAACTGAAAGAATATAATTGGATTGTTGGTAATACAAAGGATAACTGCCTGAGGTGATGGATACCTCATTTACTCTGATCTAAATATTCCATATACCTCATAAAATGTATACACCTACTATATACCCACAAAAACTAAAAATTAAAAAATGGCAAATAAAAAAGTTGGAGAGATGAATGTCTATCCAATTCTAAGAAACTATCTTCATATTTGAATGGTTATCATTTTACAGATGAGGACACTGCAGCAAAGAGGTGTGTGAAGCAACTTTGTTAAGGCCATACTTACTTATGAGAAAATACTGGACTAAAATTAGGACTCTTGACTTGATCTGAGTTCTTTCTGTTAACAAGGCTAAATAATGACTCTTTGGCTGCACTAACATAATCCATCCACTGAACCAACATGAGTAGCAGGCTACCTCCAGATGTTTTATAACATGAGAAAGTTAAATCTTGATTTGTTTGAGCCTTTGTAAGTTGGAATCCCTGTTACTTGCAGCTGGATGGATTCCCAATGGGCATAAAAGTATATGCAAAGCATTCTGACAGGAAATTGCTATCTTCAAATGTGGGCAGTGTAAAATACTGTTTGAAGGCATGGACTTGGGAGTCAGAGATTTGCTGCTCATGAGTTGTATGGCCTCAGGCAAGTCACTTAATCTTTCTGAGCTTCATTTTCTGCATTTGTAAAGTGGTGTACTATATGGTTTGAATGTATCTCCTCAAAAGCATGTGTTGGACACTGAATCTCCAGTGCAACAACGAAGGGAAGTGGGGCCAAATGAGAGGTGATTAGGCCATAAAGGTAGAGTGAATGGATTAATGCCATTATTGTTGGAGTGGGTTCTTTTATAAAAGGGGGAGTTTAGCCCCATTTTACTCTCTCTCTCTCTCTCTGTTGCCCTTCCACCTTTTGGCATGGTATGACATAGCAAGAAGGCTTTCAACAGATGCTGGCCCTTTTGTCTTGGATTTTCCAGCCTCCAGAACCATGATTCAATGAAGTTCATAAGTTATACCCAGTCTAGTATTCTATTATAGAAGCACAAAATGGACTAAGACATGGGGATAGTAATATCAATCTCTGGCTGATGCAAGGATTAAATGAGCCTGTGAAGTACTTACTATAGTGTCTGGCACATGAAAAGTGTTGACCTGGTAGCTCTTATTATTAGTATCCTTCTTGAAACCTTTTAGAGACACTTTTAGAAAACCTTTATATTTCTTACAGACATGACAAAACTCAGTGCTTGCTATATAAAAGGTGCTCAAGGAAATGTTCTTGGATAAGTGACCTAACACTTAATGAATAAGATCTCTAAGCAGAGGCCATGTCCCTGTGCGACTTGGGAAGCAGGTGGCAAATGGGTGCTTGTAATGGATGCTATTGTCTACCGGCCAGATCCCCCTTCCTCTCCCAGGGCTGAGGCACTCATTCCCCAGCTGCTGGGACTGTTGGCAACTCTCATCTGAATCATTCTCTGAGGATTGTCCTCAGAATAAGAGAGACATTTCACTCAAGGTCATAGCTCCCTCCCAAGGTAAGCCTACTTCCAATGACTTGTCAATACAGCGGGGCTACAAAGGCCAGGCGCCCTGAGTTGGCTCAAAAAATCTCTGAAGGGCCATTCAGCTTCAGAGCTTGCATAGGTTCCACCAAGGCCTTTCTTTATGACTTTCAATTGCTTTCTATGCTGACTCCTGCTTCTTTCACTCCCCCAGGGGTGTTGATCTTAAGAGCATTCCCCAGCAATCTTTCTGTAGACAAGTATTCACCTCTGAAGCTATTTCCCAGGGAAATACTTCAGCTGTCTCTCTGGTCCCATTCATGCATGCAGAAATGTGACCGGTAGTAGCAGTATCCTTGAGGGTAAGGTTAATCTGGGCTCTAGTAGTTCTGCCTGTGAAATCTCTGGCCTGTGTGTGTGTGTGTGTGTGTGTGTGTGTCACACACACATATATTGTTAATTCTCTCCAAGATATATTTATTCATTCATGCATGCATTTCATTCAGTGAGTATCAAATGCTTACTATGTGTCAAGAACTGTGCCAGGCTGTGCCCTCATGAAGCTCATGGGCTGGTTGGAAAGATAGATATTATTCAGTCAATCACATACACCTATAAGATTTCAACTGTGACACGAATGAGAGAGACAGGAGAGACTGATCTTGGGTGGGAATGGAGTGGGGCTGGAAAGTCTTTCCGAAGAACATGATGCTGCAGCTGAGAGCTGAGGGATCAGGAGTTAACTGGGGCCGAGGGGAGGGAAGCACATTCCAGCAGAGGAACACTATGTTCAGCAGCGCTGTGGTGGAAGGAGGTAAGAATGAGGAACTGAGAGGAGGCGATGTGGCCAGAGTGAAGAAGTGAGAGAGGGCTGTGTGAGTGGGCCCTTACTTCCCTCTCCTGAGTTTTCTCTCATATGGAGGGAACTTCATTATGGCATTCCTGGTCCCTTTCTACCAATCTCTCACTCACCTCCCTTGGGGCGTAGTAGGAATAATGACTGTAGTGGACAGAAGCAGCTCAGTGCCTTCCTTTCTTCTCAGGGAGGGAGCTTGAGATCCCTTTGGTCCTCCAGGGAGGGTCTCTGCCCACAGGAGGGTGGCCTGCCTTAGGTCAGCATTATCTTCTCCTGGGAAGCCTAATTCTGAGGTTCTGAGTGTGATGTACATCAATGCACAGATTCAAGCTACATTCCTCCAACCTGCCTTTATCACCAACAAAGATGCTTACCCTTTTGTCCTATTTCTCTCTTGGTCATAACTTGGGTGGGAAAAAAGGGTGCTAATTATGGGGCCCTCAAGGACCCCAGGAGGTTGATATTGATACCATAGAGATGATCAAGACTCAACTCATTCAGAGCTTTCAATCTGTCAAGGATTAGATTTCATCCGATGAGCAATGGACATCTTTGAAGGGGTTTATAAGCAGGAGAAGGATCTGATCAGCTTTTCCCTTTGAGAAGATGATTCTAGATGCTACATAGAGTTCCAAATGGGGGATTTTAAATCCTGATTGAACTTCTTCCTCTGTCCTCTGACTCCAAACAAATCTCAGATCAAGCAGCGCTTCCACCAGTGGTCCTGGCTCAGAGATGGAGAGAGGAGAAGCAGCTCTTTCTTCTCCAGCCTCTGCTCTGGCTGAAGTAAGAAGCCATGGTTCCCTCCACCCATCCAATCTCCACTGTGTGCTAAGATTATCTTCAGCAACACAGGGCTTACTTTGAACAGTGAGGAATTGCCTGATATTTTTACTTGTTGATGACGAGAAGAGAAAAGGCAAAACTCAGTTCCATGTTAAGAGAAAATGCAGTCAGGGTGGCATAAGATAGGTTGGCAGTGATTGTTTTCATTTCTAAATGGTGTCTATTGCTAGATGTACTGGAGAAACATTTGAAGAAGGTGGGGAGGGAAGCAGGAGAAGTCTGAAGCTGGACTATGAGCTTGCCTGGAAGAGGGAGCCAGAAATGATGGCCAATTATGATCAGAGTTTGAAGGACACAAACAGTGGACTGAGAAAAAACAGGGAGGACCTATCCCTAAAAAAGGGTCAGGGCAGCCTCTTTGAAGAAATGATTTATAAGCAAAACTGGAGGATAAGAAGACATGAGCCATTGAGTAAGAGTGGTGATGAGTGGAAGAGGTGAAGGATGAGGTGACTCTTAGTCCCAGGAAGGAGCTGGAGTGGTACAAGATGAGTTGGACCCAAAGGGGCAAACTGATGTGGGAATACAGTGAAGCAACCATTGACATAGCTAGAGAAGTGAGAGGCTGATCTAGGACTTTGAAGGTGAGATAGCATTTGAACTGTGTCTCGAAGACTGAGTAGGAATTCTACATGTAGACCAAGGAAAGAAGCACACCCAAGGGGCAAGAATAGCTTGTTTAAGGACAGAGAGCTGTGAAAAGACATGACCCGGGATGGCCACATTCTACCCAAGAAAATAAAAAGATAATTAATACCATGGCCTCTGGCTCCAGTTATATTCGCTCATTTCATGTTTTCTCTCCCATATGTTTGTCTACCAGGGAGGGGTGTCTGAGTATTTTCACTGAAAATAAAGCTCAAGTAGTTTTATTCACTGCTCATGTTATGAAAAGCCCTTAGTGTTGGGCCAGGTTAGACAGAATGCAACCAGAACAGTCCCCAAATATTTACTTCCATAGCCTATTTATTCTAGGTGGAATTAAAGAGGCATATTTACTAATGCAGAGATGAACTCAAGTTTGGATGTTGATCCAAGTAGCAGAATGCTCAGAGGCTCACACTAGCTTAAACAGGCCAGGAAATCAGGACCCAGCCAGGAAAGAGAAATCAGGAATAAGGAAACCTGAATAAATTAGATCAGAAGTAAAACACTTTGGTGTCCATTAGTGCTTCTGGAAAGACCCTCAATTCCTCTCTCTCACCACTCAGCACTCCCAGGCCAGTCCCTAAAGAGGCAGCATCTAGGAATAATCACCCACTAGCTCTCATTTCCCACTGTGCCCTATCCGCAGAATGGCCTGTTCACCTGGAAGCCGTGAGTGACCCAACGTCTTGGGCCAGCCCATGTTGTTCCCTCTCTTGCTGCCTTTACGGACCCTTCTCTGGCTCAAGCTTTGACTCTTCCAGCCCCTCAGACCTGTCCATTAAGCTTTCTGGGCTCCCGGACTGTCATCAGCAAAATCCCAAATTGTTTTCTCAACATTTTCTTCATCTTTTTGCAGCCCACTCAAGTGGTGTTTCCTTCCTTTTCTTTTCTCTCCTGCCCTCTTCACATCTTGAGCCTGGAGGCAGGTGAGACCTCCCTGATTCTCCCTGCTGTTTCCAGGCCTTTGTTGCGCACACTCTAAAGAACTGCAGTGCATCCGAAGTACATGCCACAGGCTCCAGTACATCCCACACCTCCTTTTGTGTCACCTACCCTCCTCCTTCTCATGTCCCTCATTTATTGAGAATTTTACCACCTGGATTTCAGTCTTTCCACAGCCACTTACGTCATTATTTTCAGTATTCTGAATATCCACATAGATCATTCATCTAACACTTGGCCTCTCAGTTGCAAGGATTTTATCCTTGGACCATGTCAGCCTTTTATTCCATAGCCATACCCTAGACTTTGTATTACCCATTTCCTCCCCACCTTAAAGTCTCCACTTCACTTCATGTGCTCTCTGATTATCCTCTCTGTTCTAGCCTGTTCCCTTTGGTATCCCAACTCCAGCAATTCTTTGGGAACTCTGAGACCGCCAATCTGCTTCATTCCTTTTCTCTGTCAATCTTCTTCCCCATTATCCTGCTGAGATTTCATCGACTGGCTTAAATGCATTTTCTTGAATGCCACTCAACTCCCTTGTTCATCTCACCCTTCTTTGTACTTATTGACAAAGCTTCAATCCTAGTTAAATCCAACTTGGACTATTCTCTCCCTCACCCACGCAGCTCCCTATGGCTTGTGAAGAACACACACCCTTGTCAATTGGCCTTACTTTGAATTCCTGACGTTGGACTTGAAGTAGGCACTCAGCCCTTCCTGGCAGAGCTGCTTCACTCACCTTGTCAATCCATCCTCCCTCTCCCAGAGAGTGGTTTCACTCCTGTCTTCTCTTTCCTCAAACCACCAGTGCTCTCTCCGCTCCACTCATAACTTTGCTTCTTATAAGCAATTGAAAGAGAACTTTGGTAGGCTTCAACTTCAAGGTATACAATCCTTCCTGCATCTCTACTTCTGTTGCTTGAATGAGAAGTCCTTGTTCCTACCTAAGCCTGGCCTTCCACCTGCGTGCTAGATCCCTTCTGCTCTCACCTTCTCAAGCCCTTTATTCCTGCTCCTCTTGCTTCCTTTTGCATCACCTGTCTCTTTCTACTGTGTCATTCCAGTGACATTTAAACACACTGCGGTACCACTTATCTTTTTTTTTTTCTTTTACTTTTCTTTTACTTTTTTTTTTGAGACAGAGCCTTGCTCTGTCTCTAGGCTAGAGTGCAGTGGTGTGATCTTGGCTCACTGAAACCATCACCTCCCATGTTCAAGCAATTCCCCTGCCTCAGCCTCCCAAGTAGCTGGAACTACAGGTGCCTGACACCACGCCCAGCTAGGTTTGTATATTTTAGTAGAGACGGGATTTCACCATGTTGGCCAGGATGGTCTCGGTCTTCTGACCTTGTGATCCACCCTCCTCGGCCTTGTAAAATTCTGGGATTACAGATGTGAGCCATGGCGCCGGGCCGGTACCACTTATCTTTAACCTCACATCCTGCTCAGCCCCATTTCCCCCTTTATCTCTAACATTGTTCTAAATTATGGGACTTGTCTCTGGTAGCTGCTTCCATTTCCTTACTTTTTGTTCTTTCCTTAATCAACTCCATCAGATTTGGGTCCTAACTACTCCACCTAAACTCCAAGTCTGCAATGATCATCTGTTGGAAACCTCTGAGTCCTTATCTCAACTGTTGAGTAGCATCCCACCCATCTCCTTCTTTCTTGAGGCATCCCTCCCTTGGATCATAGGATACTACACTCCCATGGTTCCCACCCTGCCTGTTCTGTCCTGGTTTCACCTGCTGGATCCTTCTCTTTTGGACTATGCCTGTGTTCTGTCTTGAATTTCTCTTCTTTAGCTCTGCACAATGGCAGGGGCATAACACCGGGCAACTTTCTGGCAGTTGAAATAAGGTGTTTAGGGAAAGCAATATCAAGTTTTCACAGAGTCATATTGTGGGCTAGTGGACAGGGCTGTAGCCTGACAACTCTTTCCCTCCATCAGGCTGAACTTTGGGCATCCCCCTCTTGGCTGTTCTTTAGGGGAGCCTGGTATACACCTGCCTAGAGCGGTGCACCACTCTCCTGCTGCCTCCCCCTGACATCCAGGCGTGTGCTTGGCTTTCCTTCCTGCACACAATATCCTCGGACTCTGCTCAAATATGAGCATCCTAGATAGAGTAGTAGTCCCCGTTTCCCTCCTACTTTGCTATTTTTAATAGCACTTATTTCTCCTTTGCATTGTACTGTAAATATATTTTTGTACCTGTTTTTCTGCCTTCTCCACTAATCTTAAAACACCATGAGGGCAGAGACTTTGTCTTGTTCATCGTTCAATTCCTGGAATCTGAAATAGTATTAGGGATTTAGCAGGTGCTCAATAAATAAATACTTGTTGAATGGATGAATGAATGGGCAGCATGGTTATGCTTCTTCATACCACTGGGCTTATGTCCTAGTACTCCATACATAGTAGGTACTGATCAAAGGGGGATCACAGTAACTCTAAACTCATGGGGCTGTTGTGAGGTTTGAATCAGGTAACTGATGTGCATGTGTTTGGTGAGCTATATACAAAAACCTTTACTTGCTCCTGTTGCTAAGAAATTAACTGTTAGATAGAATTTGAATTCCATTCATTTATTTACCCTGCAATTAATTCTGAGCCCCTCATCTGTTCTGTGTTCAGTAGTCAGGGTGCTGGGGATATGGCAGTACATTAGTCTACTCTTGCAGTGCTATAAAGTAATGCCTGAGACTGGACAGTTTGTAAAGAAAAGAGGTTTAAGTGGCTCATGGTTCTGCAGGCTATACAGGAAACATAGTGTCTTCTGCTTCTAGGGAGGCCTCAGGGAGCTTTCAATCATGGTAGAAGACAAAGGAGGAGTGAGGCATCTTCATACCGGCAGCACAGGAGGAAGAGAGAGAGTGGGGAGGTGCTACACACTTTTAAACAACCAGATCTCATGAGAGCTCACTCACTATCACGAGAACAGCGACTAGGTGAATGGTGTTAAACCATTCATGAGAAACTGCTCCCATGACTCAGTTACCTCCCACTAGGCCCCACCTCCAACATTGGGGATTATATTGACATAAGATTTGGTTGGGAACACAAATCCAAATCATATCAAGCAGTGAGCAAACAAAGCCCTTCCTTCCTGTAGTTCAAGAATTCTCAGAAGATTAGGTGTCTTTTTCTATTGTTTCCCTGCTTTGCTCTAATTTCACTAGAGTGTGGTTGGAGTGGAAGAGGCAATTTTTAACACAGGAGAGGGGTGCTGTAGAGTGTCAGATGGAATAGTAAGCCTGGGCTGTCACACCAGGTGATGGCATTTTCAAATCCTAGCTGCTCCACTTAATGCCGAATCAATGGGAAAATTACCTTGTCTCTGTAAACCTCAGTTGTCTCTCCAGTAAAATGCAGGAACTAACTGAATCTACCTAGTTGGGCTGTTGTGGGGATAATTTATGCAAAGCACTTGGCATAGTACCCAGGAGAGTTCAGTGCTCAGAAAGTGTTACTTGCAGAGCCATTTTGGGAGAGGCTGAGAAAGGAACAATTCCCACTAAGAGAGAGAGTTTCAGATCTCAGCAGAAGAAGGAAAGAGATCACTCAGAGTGGTCCTAGCTGTAGGCAGATTTTTTTTCACAAGAGACTGACAATTACAAAAGGAAATTGCAGCAGGGGCTGGAGCAAGAAAGATGAGTCAGGGAGGCCTGAGAATGCCGGAAGAGGTGGTCTCAAGATTTATGTTTGAGGAGAGACTTTCTGAATCCTAAGGGTGAAGGAAGGTAGGATGGGTAGATGCGTTTAGAGCCTTAGAATGTAAAGGAGGAGAGGTCTGCTAGAGGAAAAAGGGCCTAAGTTTATTTAGTGGACACTTTGAGTGGCTTTGGATAGGTGGACATGGAGCTGGCTGAGGAGAGTTGAAATATTGTGCTTAATAGAGTGAAACAAACTTGGAGTTTCTGGGGGGACTTGAGGAGGTGGGTTGGGGGGTGGTGAAAGGAAGGGTTAGAAAAGGGAAGAGAGGAGCCAGCACATGGCAGGAGGCTGAGGTCCCAAAGTGATCCAAGATGGCTGATACGACTTAAGAACAAGGACAATTGAATTGTAATTTTGGCTGGGCATGGTGGCTCACACCTGTAATCCCAACACTTTAGCAGGCCGAGGTGGAAGGATTGCTTGTGTTCGGGAAGTTCAGGCTGCAGGAAGCCATGATCACACTACTGTATTCTAGCCTGCACAAGAGAGCAAGATCCTATCTCCAATAATAAATAAATAAATAAAATTTAAAAAATAAATTGGCTTCAAAGTTGATAGTAATATGTTATGGCCATGTAGGCCATGTACCCCCCAACCCAGCAGACCTGGGCCTGTTTGGATGTTGGCAACATTCTTGTTTTCATGAGTGGTTTAGGGTGAGGTTGAGAAGATTGATTCGAGTAATCTTGTTTGGATGAGTTTTCATTAAACCCAGAATAAGAACACGCACACCTGTACACACACACACACACACACACACACACACACACACACACACTACTTATACTTGTCCCTATTTTGTGTGATAAAGTAAACGCATAAAGTTAAATATCACATATGGTATTATTAATTCTTAAATGAAACATAGAAATGGTTCAATAAGAACTATATGATTTCAAATAAACAAGGATGATATGATGAGATAGTTGTGCTTGACTGCTCATAATTTCATCGTTTCTAAGACACATGTGGACAAGGCTTCAAGCATATCTGGCGAATTGCTGGTGATATTTTTTCTTTGTTTTTAATGCAGTCATGGTTGAAGGTTTAGTTCACCTAAATGGGCTTCTGTGAATGACAACAGAAATATACTTTTTCTATTTAATTATAGAAATTCTTATTCAATCTTAATCCAAAATGATGGACATAAACATAAGTCTTGTGATCACTGTGAGCATTCTTCAGTGTGAATGACTTAACTGCAATAATTTGTTCTGTTCTTTGGACAGCATCAATTAAGCTCAATTATTGAATCAGGGTTTGGTAAAGAAAATGGATTTGTAATCCAAGCGTTTTTCTTTAATGTTTCAATTTCTCTTTTGGAAAGTTAAAGATGAAAAATTTGGTTCAGAAGGAAGTTGTAACAATATCTCTAATTCTATTTCAGTTGGGTGATCTTTATTCAGTTGGGTGTTCTCTTTGATATGCTGTAACAATACTGGGAACATTTAATAGATAGGGTGACTACTTCAGTTTTAGTAGGCAAATAAAATCTTTTGAAATCCCTATGTTGAGTATGTTGTTGATTTTCCTCTGTGGTTTCAAATTTAGCTCATTAAGAATGCTGCAAATATCAGCTGAATATGCCAATTTTATTAACAAACATTATTTTGAAATAATTGCCAAATGATATTGCTTCTTAACTAGAAAAATGTGAATCTCATTCCTGAATTCATGTACAAGGCTCAACGCTTTCCATGTAGACACCAATAAACTTTGGGATGATATAGTAAATAGATATGATTAACCCTGTCTCTCAATAAAATATTTCAAAAAGTTAGCTACTCAGTGAGATTCCTTCAGGAAAATTAACAATCTAGAATGAAGTTTACTATTTGTCCATGAGATTTGGCAGAATATCTTTAGATGTCCATATCAAGACATATGAAATATTCCAAATGCACTGTTACTAATAGCATTTAACTCCAACAAATTTTCCAGGTTTATTTACTCCCCTGTGCTTTTTGATAGTGTTCTAATTTAATTCCTATTGATCAATAAAGCATTGTTCCCATTTTGTAATTGTATATAATTCAGTTATGTGAAATTAAATTTAAATTACATAGCAAATTCTCCATGAATTATCTAACCACATATATCTGACATCAAAATATTGCTTTTCTTAGAAAACTAGTGCCCTCAAGTCAGATCTTGAAATCTGTACTAGCCTGTGCATTCTGTACAGTGATATTGTGTTTTCACTGAGGAAGAGATTTAATTTGATCTACTGTTTTATTATGTAAAATTACATGTATACATTCATATGTGCTAAAAGAATAATATATTTTAGGAGCCATGTGTTCAATTTTCTCTTTTACCACCCAAGGTACAACTACATATTAGAATAAGCCTTTCTTATTAGCTACCGTAAAATGTCTAAAACTACAAGCAGAAAACACCTGTATACAGTATTATATGTAGCATCAGTCTCCAACCTTTTTGGCATCAGGGACCAGTTTCATGGAAGACAATTTTTCATTTTCCTTCTAGTCTTGATTACATCATCAACTCTGTCTATGTTCTCCTCCACTCAAGGCTTTCTCTTTGAATTTCCAAAAGTCTAGTTTGGAGGTAAAAAAAAAAGTCTGACTATTATCTGTTTGTTTTTCTCCATGTCCCTGTGGCTTGAGGACTGTAGATGCCCATGACTGATTAGGGAACGGGGCACTCTCTAATTTTGTTGTGGCACAGACTGGAAGTTCTGCTCTACTCAGGGGCTTCTGCTCCTGCACAGTTGGCAAGTGAGGGAAGAAAGAGAAAACTTCAGGATTAATACTTCAGGATCTTATTTCAATATATGTACTGTCTTTCAAGAGCTGACTTCAGAGGGCTGCAATGGAACAGGCCATCATCAGTCACACACCCTCTGAGTGATGGGACCTTTCTGGCCAGCTGCTATCTTAATCAAGGTTCTTCTAATTACAGGTGTCAAAATTTCCCTGGAGAATAATTTTTAAATGATGCAAAGGTATCTTCCTCTACTCAGAAGCAGAGGAGCTGCCTCTAGATAGGGCCCAGTCCAAAGAATTGGAAGGTTTTTGTTGTGTTTCCCTTTTGTTCTGCAGACTGATTCCTTTGCTCCTGTGGCTACTTGGTAGAACACAGCTACCATAAAGCCCTCAAACTGACATGGGGTCAGCCACTTGGAGTTGCCCACTCCTGTCCATTCCCAAGCCCCATTTCCCAGGGCGAAGTATCTGATGTCTTTGTTTGGATCAGGCATCTGCCTCTGTTTGATCATCTGTGGCGGGGGCAGGAATGTGGTGTGAGAGAGGGCTTGGACAACACAGAATGGTTTTAAAACCATGCCCCAGAGAGTTAAAAAGCCAACGACTCAATTCTTGGGTTTACGGGAGAGCAGATAAGAAAATAAACAGCTCGCTGAAACTCTGAAACTCCCTCCACTTGTGAGGTTAAAAAATGGGCTTAATCAAGAAACAACAGAGGCTGGTGAGGTTGCAGAGAAATATGAACACGTTGACACTGTTGGTGGGAATGTAAATTAGTTCAACTAATTCTTAGTACTGTTTCAAGTGCCCATGTTGTCTAAACCCTTTCATTTTTCTCACATGATGTTCGGCCAGGCATCTGGATTTACCCATGTGGAGTCCAGGGTAGGACTCGTTCCTTATTAAATTCTATCTTGGAGTCTTTCTATTATCCTAATCCTATCCTACTAATTTTTAATCTCTGGCTCTTTGAGGCAGTCTATTCTATGTCTTTCCAAAACTTTCACCCTGCTCAAAGTTCAGGGAATTTCAGCACCCATACTAAGGTAGCTTATGTTTTCCCCTTTCCCCTCTGAGGGTTGGTGAGTGGAATGCAGAATGTGAATGGAGAAATACACAGTTCCACAAACTCACACGTGTAGAGTGGCAATTACGAGCTCCAAGGCTGGAGTCAGCAGTGCTGGGCTAAAGCCACTATTTCCTAGCTGTGCAATGTTGCACCAGCTAATGGATCTCTCTAAGCCTCAGTCTCCTCATCTACAGCAAGTAAATGCTAGGGAAATTTACCTTGGGGGTTGTGGTGAGGTTGATGCGAGAAGACACGTGAGGCACACACACAGCAAGCCCTCTGTCAGTAGGAACTGTTATATTTACGTTGCTACTGTTGTTGCTGTTCTTGGTGGCCCGGGATATGATCTAGCAGCCCTGACACTAAGAACTGTAGGGGTTTGGAAGAGGAACTCATTTCTGGAACAACACTAAAGCAGTCCCAGGGAGAAAAGAGAAGGCGATGGAACAAGAGCTGGAGGATCTGATGGTTAGGGAGCCAGGTCGCAGTAACAGCAGCAGACCCGGTCCAGCTCATACAAGTGACCCTTTGTTCAGCCCTCTGCTGGCTGGCGTGTTCTCTTCAGACACTGAGGCTATTATGACACAGGTCTCCCAAGCAGCACACACCATCCCCAGCTGCCAGAGTGAGGCATATGGAGCCAAGCTCCCCAGCTATGCTCTGGCCAGCTCCCTGCTCATCTATGGGTTGGGTGCTCAGCAGAGGAAGGGTCAGAGGGCCAGGATGTGGGGGATTATGGAGTGAATCTTGGTGTGGCAAGAAATAGAAGACAGGCACTTACTTTTAAAATCTTGATGTTGGGGGGCCCCCAAAGTTAGTGGTTACAAAATGATGGTGAATTGCAAAGGTAGCGGCAGGCTGTTCAGGCTTCTGAAAAGTATTTTTGCTCAATGGAAATGAAATTTGTTGTAGCCTTCTATGCACATTAAAAATTAATCAAGTTGATTGAGATCTTTGTATAATTAAAGTCGTTTATAGGGATCAAAGAAGCTTCGACTGGGAAGGACATAGAAAGGATTTTGGCATGCACATTCTAGAGATCTTGGAGATAATTAAATGATGCTTGCTTTGTCCAGACTTAACACAGTGAAATTGAAGAAACATCAGGGAGGAACACACTAGGTTTCTCGTGTCAGTTGGGTCCCCAGTTATCCCAGTATGGCTGGCTCCAGCCCTTCCCCTTGCTCTGATGTGGCTCAGGCGGAGAGGCGCACCTCCAAATCCCACTGTGCCCCTGCTTCAGGACCTGCTCATGTCCTCTGTCTAGGAAGCAGGAGCCTGACAGACCAACTGAGGCCTTGGGGACAGATGAGAAACCCCATCCCAGGGCCACAGCACCAGAGGCCCTCTGTTTAAAAAGGAAAACAATTAAAAGCAGGATCTATTCCACTCCTGGGGTCCAGGACCACTTTGCAACTTCCCTGAGGTTTCACTTTGCTCTGTGGTGACATCTTTTCAGCCTGTTCCAGAAGCTGGGTTTCCTGTTGGCTGCTGAGTTCCTGGCACTGCCTCCTGCTCTTGGGTGGCCAGCCTGCACCTGGAGAGGGCTCTCTTCTTTCCTCCCCTTCAAAGTCTCTTGCTGGAGCCTGAAACAGTTCTCTTTCCCCCATCTAACATGTTTCATGAGCTCTGCCTTTGCTCTTACTTTCCTTCATGTTTAATGGTGAGAATGCTTGAAGCTGAGACCCTTAGTGTCACTTCCAGAGACCACGATTGCAGTAAATTCCTAACTGGATGCCCCCTCTTTTTTCCTCCAATCCATTCTTCACATCAAAATTATTTTCCTAGAGCACAGATCTTATCATGTCATGTCGCACACAAAAATCCACCATGGTTTCTCAATGCCTACAACATCACGTTATATTCTTGAGCCCAAGAATATAACGTTATATTCTCAGCTTCCTTCATCTAACTATACTCCCCTTTTCCGATTTTCTTTTCCTCCCTGCCCCTTTTCCATTCTATTGTGTCCCAACTGCACCATGCAACTCAGAGTTCTACAAACTCAGAATGTGTAGAATTATGCTTTGTGCTTTTGCTTCCGCTATTCTCTCTGCCCTTGTTTCACCGTTACGATTGCACTCATCCTTCCAGTGACCTCAAACCTTGCTTTTGTGATGTCTGCTCAGATTCCCCCAAAGTAGAATTAATTGACCAATCTCTTTGTTCCCCCAGAGCTTTGATTTTGCCTCTATTTGAGCATTTGTTTTTCTTCTGCTCTGCATAGAGTTTATTATTTGCTTCCCTCCGCCTTTTCCCACTGTAATGCCCTTTAAGGTTGGGCTTTGTCTTATTCATCAGGTATCTATAAAAAGCAATGCTTTGCTTGCAATATAGCAGGTAATTAATATCTCTGTGTTGAACTGAATGGAATCTAAGATGAACTGCTTCTTTTCGATACTGATAACTTTGGTTTTCTATATTCTGAAATCACACTATGGGTGCAGACTCTCCAAGTTAATACATAAGTACATTTTTATTGTTGGAGTTTTGAAGTGGCCAATTATTCATATCCATCTCTGATGCAATTCCTGAACTTACTGAGAAAAAGACACAGAAATTAGATTGAAATCAAAATATGAAATTTATCGCTTATGAAACGGGATTAGAAAATGCTATTTGGACGCAAGGCCAAAATAGGCAACATGCTTCTTTCCCGTCTTGAGTTGAAATTGTCCATCCAGGCCAGAATGGAGTGGCTGGGCACTGGCAGGCTTGTGGCCCTGTGCCCTGTGCAAGGTAGAGTCTATCTTGGTGCTTGTCACCTGGAGGAGGGAAGAACAAATGTGTCCTGCAGATAGCTTGATCTAAACTTGACAGCAAGAAAGAGCCCAGCATGAGCCACACAGGTTCCTTTCTCATTTTCATGTCTCAGGAATCAGAAAAATTGCTTCCCCTCAAAGACAATCATTATTTACTATTTAATGGATCTTTCCGAGCGTTTCCTTTTATTTATTTATAGAACATAGGCACATATATGGAGTCAATATTTTGCACAATTGAGTTATACTGTGTTTTCTGCAACATGCATTTCCCCTATGATTATATATCTTTTTTTTTTTTAGATGGAGTCTCGCTCTGCTGCCCAGGCTGGAGTGCAGTGGCACTTGTTTCCTTTTCAGCACATGTAGATCTATCCCATTCTTTTAGCTATCACTTGCTATATGCAAGCAAGGCACCACTTTTGATAGATACTTGATGAATAAGACAAAGTCCATCTTTAAAGAATGTTACAGTGGGGAAAAGGGAATTGCAGCAAACAACAAACTCTAATGCAGAGCAGAAGAAAAACAGAATCCATGATGTGAATTTATCGTATGGTATTATGATTTTTTTTCTTGGTATAAAATTTTGGAATGATGATTATTTTCTCTCATTTTGTTGATGATATCATTAAACTGACTTCTAGTTTTCATTGTGATTGTTGGGATTTTAGCTGTTAGTCCAACTGATATAAAGTAATCTAACTTTTTTTTCTCTCTCTCGCTTGTTTTTTTCTTTTGAGACAGAGTCTTGTTCTGTCGCCCAGGCTGGAGCATGCAGTGGTGTGATCTCGGCTCACTGCAAACTCCGCCTCCCGTGTTCAAGGGATTCTCCTGCCTCAGCCTCCCAAGTAGCTGGGATTATAGGCACAGGCCACCATGCCCAACTAATTTTTATGTTTTTAATAGAGATGGGGTTTCCCCGTGTTGGTTAGACTGGTGTCAAACTGTTGACCCCAAGTGATCCGCCCACCTCAGCCTCCCAAAATGCTGGGATTACTGGCGTGAGCCAACACACTGGCCCATTCTCTCTCTTTTTAACATAGTCTCTCTTTGAGTTCCACAATCTGCCTTGGTATACAAAGATATAAATTTATTTTTATTCATTCTGCTTCAGAAACTGCATATCTTGAATCTATGAATTACTCTTTCAATACTATTGGGAAATTCTTAGCCATTGTTAAAATACTTCTGATATATTTTCTCTCTTCTCTTGAAATACCAATTAGATATATGTTAAATCTGTTCTCCAGCTTTAATTGGTTCATATTTTCTATATGTTTTTTCTTTAATTCTTCATTCTGGATAATTTTGGGGGGAATCTATCTTCTTTTTTTTTTCTTCCAAATTTTTTTATTGTGGTAAAATACTCATAAGAAAATTTACCATCTTAGCAATTTGTAAGTATACAGTTTGGTGACACTAAATGCGTTCATAATGTTGTGCGACCATCACCGCCATCCATGTCCATAACTCTTTTCAACTTGTAAAACTGAAACTCTATACCCATTAGACAAAAGCTTCCCATTATTCCCTCCCCCAAACCCTTGGAAACCACCCTCCTACTTTCTGTCTATGTGAGTTTGCCTATTCTTTTTTTTTTTTTAATTACATTTTAGGTTTTGGGTACACGTAAGGAATATGCAAGATTGTTGCATAGGTACACACATGGCAGTGTGATTTGCTGCCTTCCTCCCCATCACCTATATCTGGCATTTCTCCCCATGTTATCTCTCCCCAACTCCCTACCCCCAGCTGTCCCTCCCCTATTTTCCCCTGACA
>CAUYLG010067980.1:0-36388 GCA_963573385.1 Cacajao melanocephalus
AAACTCTGGTGCAAGACCTCTTCTCATAGTAATAGCTGTATCCCCTCTTGCCTCAAATCACCTCTACTTTCAACTCAGCTGGAGTGTTACACTGGGTGTGGAAGTCCGTTCTCATGCTGCTAATAAAGACATACCGGAGACCGAGTCATTTATAAAGAAAAAGGCTACAGTAATCAAAACAGCATGGTACTGGTACCAAAACAGAGATATAGACCAATGGAACAGAACACAGGCCTCAGAAATAATGCCACACATCTACAACCATCTGATCTTTGACAAACCTAATAAAAACAAACAATGGAAAAATGATTCCCTATTTAATAAATGGTGTTGGGAAAACTGGCTAGCCATATGCAGAAAGCTGAAACTGGAACCCTTCCTTACACCTTATACAAAAATTAACTCCAGATGGATTAAAGATTTAAACTTAAGACCTAACACCATAAAATCCGTAGAAGAAAACCTAGGCAATACCATTCAGGACATAGGCATGGGCAAGGACTTCATGACTGAAACACCAAAAGCAATGGCAACAAAAGCCAAAATAGACAAACGGTATCTAATTAAACTTACGAGCTTCTGCACAGCCAAAAAAAAATTATCATTAGAGTGAAACAGTAACTAACAGAATGGGAAAATATGTTTCAATCTACCAATCTGACAGAGGGCTAATGTCCAGAATCTACAAAAAACTTAAACAGTTTTACAAGAGAAAAACAAATAACCTCATCAAAAACTGGGCAAAGGATATGAACAGACACTTCTCAAAGGAAGAAATTCATGCACCCAACAAACATATGAAAAAAAGCTCATCATCACTGGTCATTAGAGAAATGCAAATAAAAACCACATTGATATACCATCTCACTCCAGTTAGAATGGTGATTATTAAAAAATCAGGAGACAACAGATGCTGGAAAGGATGTGGAGAAATAGGAATGTTTTGCACTGTTGGTGTGAGTGCAAATTTGTTCAACCATTGTGGAAGACAGTCTGGCGATTCCTCAAGTATCTAGACATAGAAATACTATTTGACCCAGCAATCCCATTACTGGGTATATACCCAAAGGATTGTAAATCATTCTATTATAAAGACACATGCACATGTATATTTATTGTGGCTCTGTTCACAATAGCAAAGACTTGGAACTAACCCAAATGCCCATCAATAATAGACAGCATAAAGGAAATGTGGCATATGTACACCATGGAATACTATGCAGCCATAAAAAAGGATGAGTTCATGTCCTTTGCAGAGACATGGATGAGGCTGGAGACCATCATTCTCAGCAAACTGACATAGGAACAGAATACCAAACACTGCATGTTCTCACTCATAAGTGGATGTTGAACAGTGAGAACACATAGACACAGAGAGGGGAACATCACACACTGGAGCTTGTTTGGGGTTGGGGGGATAGGGCAGGGATAGAAGGTGGTGGGGTGATATCACTAGGAGAAATACCTAGTGTAGATGACTGGGTGATGAATGCAGGCAACCACCATGGCACTTGTATACCTATGTAACAAACCTGCACATTCTATCCATGTACCCCAGAACTTAAAGTAAATAAAAGTGGCAGCTAAAAATCCTACACTTCTTGCCTTGAAGCACGGAGGCAAGATCAAAACATTCTCATTTTTGTCAGTCTATGTAAGGAAAGACTAACCCCTATCTGTCAGACAAGCTGTTATTATTTATTTATAAAATTAAATTACTCATAAATGTATTGCTAGAACTGAGAGCATTTACACAGTAAACTAACTTAAAGATAATACATGCTTTCTAAGGTGCTAGATTGCAGTTATAGGACACAGAGCCAGTTTCTTCTAGAAAAATGGTTTACCACTAACCCAGTCCAAGTGCAATGGAGCCTTTTCTGACATTGGCTAATCAGTATGAAATACACCACTGGATTTAGTTCACTTTTCAATTTTGAAGATGCCATATTAAAGAAGAGAAAGTTTTCAAATTAACATTCACTGAATATGTCCTTAGAGTCAGAAAGTCAAGAGGATAAGATTTAATAATATTCTAATTTCTAGTGGGGAGATGTACAAATCAGAGAAGCATTATCATTAATTTCTTTGTTTCTGCATTATAAGTAGTTGACTGAGTAAAATAAATGCAGTAAAAAATATAAAAATTTTAATATCTGAGGCAGCATAGGTCACTACTAATACCTGTGGTCCACTTTAAAATTCTTTCAATATCTTACTAGATTTGCAACTGAAAAAAATATTTGGATTACAACAATTGTTGGAACTGCCTTTTTCATAGATACTAAAGTGTATACAATTAACTTTCTTTATTACAAATGTTTCATAAATGACAACTATCCTCACTGTCATTTTTCCTAAGAGATTAAAGCATTTTCCATATGATCAGTTTCCATAATACTTATTCTAGACCCTATGGTATGAATATCAAGTTCCGTAGTATTAATCATTCTTATCCCACTTGCAAAGTGGAGAAGTTGAAGTTCAAGAAAGACAATCGATCTGCCTAGGAACACACAGTGAATTGTCAGGGGAAGCAAGACCATAACTAATGACTAAGTATAATGCTATAATATTACTTTGACTTTAAAGTGGCTATTGATTTAAGCAACAACAGCAACAACAAAATATTTGGGTAATTTAGTGTTTCAGTCAGAGAATATCATATTTTTGTAAACCCTGGCCTTCTTCAATGGTCCAACATAGTCTGTGGACCACTCGTCTCACTCAACTTGCACAAATCAAAATTAATGAAAGAACAATGAAGATCTTTTAAAATTGAAAATCAGTGACACATGGTTGTCTTTTATTAGGTATAATAAAAATTTCTATTTGTTGCTGATTATACTGGTTATGAGGTTCACTACAATTTTCGAATCACGTTCTCTTTCAGCCAACTTTTATCCATATACTCATTTTTATTAGTCTTTCATCAGAGGAAAAGTAGAAGAGGAAGAGAAAAATTAAAATGCACATTAGTTATATTTCTTATTCATAATTTGTCTAGAGCAAACAATCAAACCAGGAATGAGATTAGAATTAGAGAATAAAATGGAGTCTGTGTGCTATTTCTAGATGTCAAGAGACAGAATCTTGCTAGTTGACCATATAACTCTCAATTCAAAATCATGCTATAACTTTCAAAACCAAGGCCACACTTCAAGTTATTATTCTGCTTGTACCTAATTTTATTTATTCACAGTTATTTAACATTTAACGTACTCCTGGGACCATGTTCATTTAAAATCTACATTTTAGGTTTCTAAAAAACAAACACATTTTCAGTATGTCGTGGAACATACGTAACTCACATAATAAACCAATATGCTTAAATAAAGCTGGCAAAGGTAAATGAAAGCTACTGTCTTGGAATGTCTGTATGTGTGTGGGCTGCAAAGGGAGCAAAATTCATAAAACTTTACACATAATATACACGCTGATTTGTGTCTCATTATTAAATTTATTAGTTTCAATTTTGTGGTTCAGCACTCCAGTAAAATACATAAAGACTATTTCTTTGGAAAAAAAAAAAAAGGGAGGCTTATGGGATTCTATGGCTTTAATCTTTTTCCTTAGAGATGTCTAGGTGGGCTATATACATGCAGTCTTTCTTTGATAAAAGAGATGAATATTTGTACTCCTTACATCCTTACATTCCTTGATGAATAAAAACCTCTGAGACTCTTCCTGAATAATGGTTACCTGTGTCTCACACTACTCATATAGAACGCTGACAAGGAATCAGCATAATAACATATAGCTCAAATGAATATTTGGTATTATTTAATATTAAATGGAATATTTATTATAATTTTATAATTTTTAGCAGGTCTAACAAATTATTATATAGATTTCACATGAAGATATGAGACACAAAATGTAATTTGGGAGGAACTTGTAAACAAAAACCCACAGCAAAATGCAAAAGATCATAGTTTTCATCTTTGAAGTCGAAAATTCAAATATTGAAATATTTAAATTGGGAAAAGTAAGTGATGCACTGTGGACACTAAGAATTTCACAAAATAATTTCATATTGTCTTAGTGATGAGCAACACATTACAGAATAGAAGATGTCCAAACATCTGTGAACTGTGGTGGGGGTTGACAGGAAACTAAGATCCAGAAGAAAGGCAAAGAAATGCTTTAACTCTTTCATTCACAAAAGGTCCCAAAATATGTGCCTCTCTAGTTAGGGTAGTCAGTCTCTCTCAACATTTTCAGAAATTTCTTTGAAATTAATTTAAAATTGTTTTCCCCACCTAAATACAAGCCTGAAATTAAAAGCATGCTAATCAATTATTTTGATTTTCCATTGAAGCAGCACATAAAATCTGAACACCTATTCTCAAGAAAACTGTTTTGCAAAGGTCATGAAATAGCAAACATTTCCTCCATGCCAAGCAGATATGAAGTATAAAAATGAAAACATATGAACAACCCTAGTGCGACATGCCATTTTTTGACTTGATACATTGCAGTTTACTAGTCTCTCCTGGGACCTACCTGTTGTTGTTCCTTATTGTCAGCTTTCATAGCTAGTATCAAGCTTCTAACAAAAGTCTGAAGTTTAAAGTATTTTTGCTTTTGAATCTCTAGCTCATTTTCAATGAATTTGACTTCTTCATTCTGAAAGATAAAGTATCATGTGATACAGTTACCTTATGTAAACTTGGACTGTACATGTTTGATGCACAATACAATTCTAAAGAACCATCAAATTAGGAGGAAAATAAAGAAAACCAAATGCTAACATAAAGGAATACAAAGCACAGAAGGAAATGATCCTGTTAGACATAGGCTGCCTTTTAAGCAAATCACTAATAGAAAGCAATTTATAAGATCAGAAACCAAACTAATCAGTTCCAGCAAAAGAGAAAACAAAAAACAGCTCCCTTCTTGGAAGTACCCCTTCTATATCAAGCCTAATTAGCAATCAGATTAAGATTAAGAATAGAGGCTGGGCATGGTGGCTCATGCCTGTAATCCCAGCACTTTGGGAGGCTGAGGCAGGTGGATCACCTGAGGTTAGGAGTTTGAGACCAGCCTGGCCAACATGGTAAAACCTCGTCTCTACTAAAAATACAAAAATTAGACAGGCGTGGTGGCATGCATCTGTAGTCCCAGCTACTCAAGAGGCTGAGGCAGAAGAATCACGTGAACCTAGGAGGCAGAGGTTGCAGTGAGCCGAGATCGTACCACTGCACTCTAGCCTGGGCAACAAGAGTGAGACTCCATCCTAAAAAGAAGAAGATTAAGAATAGATAGATTCCAAAGAGCAATGGCAGACACAATAACGCTGAATTTGCCATTCAGAAAGCCAACTACTCAGAACTTAATGGTTATTTTGCACCAAGCAGAGCCTGAAATTACTAAGACTATTTTAAGTTTTTGCTGAGCCCCCAGAGATTAAGTAGGAGCCTGTTATTCCAAAAATAACTGAAAATGTACCACTGTGTACCATTGGTGTAAAAAATCAGTTACTCTACTATTTTTGCTAGTTGTATAGGAAAACAACAACACTGGACTAATACTTGGGAGTATTCTACTGCCAAATCTATTGATAACTATAAACTTGGGTGGGCTAATTAACCTCTCTGTGACTCTGTTTACTAATCAGTAAAATGGTTATTATACTGGTAATCCTTGACAGTTCTAGCTTTGAGGGCTATAACACTCAAATAAGATAATGGATGTGAAAGTGCTCTGAATAGATTTACTATAAAAGCCACAGTAGGCCGGGCACAGTGGCTCATGCCTGTAATCCTAGTACTTTGGGAGGCCGAGGAGGGCAGATCATGAGCTCAGAAGTTCAAGAACAGCCTGACCAACATGGTGAAACCCCATCTCTACTAAAAATAGAAAAGTTAGCTGGGCGTGGTGTCATGCTCCTGTAATCCCAGCTACTCAGGAGGCTGAGGCAGGAGAATTGCTTGAACCCAGGAGGTGAAAGTTGCAGTGAGCTGAAGATGGCAGTGAGCTGAGATCACGCCACTGCATTCCAGCCAGGGCGATAGAGTGAGATCTATCTCAAAAAAATAAAAAGCCACAGTAATCAAGAAACGGTGGTGTTGCATAAGGGTAGACATATCAACCAATGGAAAAAAAATATATCAGAAATAAATCCCCACAAAAATGGTCGACTGATTTTCAACAAAGGTACTGAGGTCACTCAATAGATAAAGAAAATATTGTCTTTCAACAAATAGTGGTTAAACAAATGTAAATCCACATGCAAAAAAAAATTATCAGCCCTTACCTCACATAATAGATAAAATGTAAAAAGACATGTATCATAGACCTAAAACTAAAATACATAATAAAACTAAAACTTTATAGGAAAACAGAAAAGAAAATCTTTTTTACTTTGGGTTAGGCAAAAAGTTTCTTAAATAGGATACAAAAATTATGAAACTTAAACAAAGAAGACTTTTTATTTTTATTCATTTAGTTAAATCAAATATAGCTCACTGCCACATTGAACTACTGGACTCAAGGGATCCTCTCAAGTCAGTAACTAGTCTACAGGCATGCACCACTATGCCTGGTTAATTATTTTTTAACTTTTTTGTAGATATGGAGTCTCTTTATTTTGCCCAGGCTGGTCTTAAATTCCTGGTCTCAAGTGATCCTCCCACATCAGTCTCCCAAAGTCTTGGTATTACAGGGATGTGTTATTGTGTCTAGCCTCATGAAAGACTTATTTTTAAAAATGAGGCTTGAACCCAGGAGTTTGAGATTGCAGTGAGCCATGATCGCACCACTGCCCTTCAGCCTGGGTGACAGTGAGACCCTATGTCAACAAGCAAAACAAAACAATACAAAAAACAACTTTGCTCTTTAAAAGATATTATAAAGAAAATGAAAATAAAAGCCACATATGGGAGAAAATATTTTCAAATCATGTATCTGAAAAAGGACTTCGATTCAGATCACATAAAGAACTGTTATGAACAACAAAGTAAAAAGCAAACTATTTGAACACTTTCTTCATCAAATAAGGTATCTGAATGACCAATAACCACATGAAAAGATGCTTAATATCATTTGTCCTTAAAGATATACAGATTAAAACCCCAATGAGGTACTACTACTGACATACTACTATAGTTAAAGAGCTTGACAATACCAAGTGCTGACAAGAATGTGGAACAGTTAGAAGTCCCATACATGTTGAAAAAAAGTGCCAAACTCTATAAAATATTTGAAGAGGTTTATTCTGAGCAAAATATGAGTGATCAATGGCCTGTACACAGCCCTCAGGAGATCCCAAGAAATGTGCCCAAGGTGATTGGGCCACAGCTTGGTTTTATACATTTTACAAAGACACAAGGCATAAATCTATATGGGTAAGTTGTACATTGATTTGGACAAGAAAGGAGGAGCAACTGGAAGCAGAGGCTTCCAGGTTAAATGCAGATCCAAAGATCTTCTGATTGGCAATTGCTTTTAAGAGTTATCAATAGAAAGGAATGTCTGAGTTATGATTAGGGGTTGTGGAGACCAAGGTTTCATCTTGCAGATGAAGCCTCCAGGTAGTAGGCTTCAGAGAGAATAGATTGTAAATGTTTCTTATCAGACTTTAGGAATCTGTTTTATCAGTAATCCAAAAGGGAGGACGGTATAATGAGGCATGGCCAGCTCCTGCTTCCCATCATGGCCTGAACTAATTTTTCAGCTTAACTTTGGAATGCCCTCGGCCAAGAGGAGGGGCTTATTCAGATGACTGGGGAACTTAGAATTTTAGTTTTGGTTTATTAATACATATATTGTTGGTGAATGTGTAAAATGATACAGCTACTCTGGAAAATATTTTGGCAATTTCTTACAATATTCAACATAATCTTTCTTATTATAAGGCTCAGCAATCCTACTTTGAGAAATTTACCCAAGATAAGTGAAAACACATGTCATAAAAAGACTTACATATGAATATTCATAGTATATTTATTCATAATAGACCCAAACTGGAAACAGTTCAAGACTTCATTAGCAGGTGAATAAACAAATTTTGGTGGTGTTTACACACCTATGTCCACCTGTCAAAACTCATCTAACTGTATACTTAAGGAGATGAATTTTATCGTAGATAAATTATGCATAAATTAACCTGGTTAAAAATAAAGTATATTCCAAATGAGGGAAATAAAACCTTTTCCTTCTGTCTAACTGACACTTTGTATCCTCTGACCATCATTTCCTTATTTGCCAACCTCCTGCAAGCCCTTGGTAACCACCATTCTACTCTCTGCTTGTTTGAATTTGATTGTTTTTGATTGCACACATAAGTGAGAACGTGGTGGGAGTTCTGTTCCTAGCTTATTTCATTTAGCATACTGTTCTCCAATTCTCTCCATGTTTTTCCAACAACAAAATATTTTTTTCATGCTGAATTTCATGAATGGTAAATAGCAAATAATAATATGCTGTACATTTCAAAATCACTATGAGTAAATTTGAAATGTTTTCACCACAAAATGTGGTATTTGTGGTGATGGATATGTTACACATCTTGATTCAATTAATCCACATTATGTTCATAAATCATAACATCATTTTGTAACCTATAAATATACACCATTCTCGTTTGTTGTTTTACAATTAAAAAGTAAAGATTATTGTAAATAAATGGTCAGTTACAATTCCAAAAAACATGAGAGTAGTCTATGACTATTCTTAGCATCTGGAGAACTGGACTCAAAATCATAGCAGAATTTTGAACAATGTTTGTTCAAAAAACTAAATTAAATTATATTAAATTAATTGGTTCTATGGGTATTTTTGTTGTTTCAACTGAGAGGATGCTGTTGTATTTATCATATTCAATCTATTAACATGTTTACTATATCATTTATTTTAAGAACTTATTTTACCTATAAAACTGCTTCTTTTCAGACCATTAATATCAAGTGAATCATCTGCACAAGTTAAATTTCTTATCCAGGGCACTCTATAAAAATCTAAATTACAAGTAAGCATTATAATAAAATTCAACATGTTCCTGTCATAGTATATTTTACTAATTTTAAACCTTTGTTTTATTAGTATTCATTGCTGGAGCAGCAGTATTAGTAAAGTGCTGACCAGGAAGTCTTTTCTAATGCAGGAGATATACATCATCATTATAGTAGTATCCAGTTTGAATGCACAGTTCTTCTGAGCTGCATTCACGGTGTGTTAAGAAACACGGATTCACATTTGCAAAATGTGAATCTCCAATTCTTCATGCAAATATTTCTCCTCCTCAGTATTTATGCAACGTTGGAAAAATAAACAGCTTTAAGATAATTTAATATTGCAGACATTTTCTTCTCAGAGCTGCTTTGCAAGCCTATTAAAGACTTTCTAGATACCAGGCAGTAATTTATGTATACTTTCAAGATTTTCTAAGTAAATCAATACTTATGAGAGAAACTAGTATCATAACATTAGATACTGAATTTCATAAAACAAGATCTATCTTATATTTATTGTTGTTAAAGCCCTACCTACAGTTTGAATAACCTTTGTTAATTCTTCATCTAGATGATTTTAAGGAGAAATCCAGGTTCCACGTTGACCAGAGCTTTGATCTCTGAGCAGGCTATTAATGGCTGCCAAGTCCGAGGTGCTATTTTGTGATACAGCTACTTCTGCCTCAGGTACTGAGCCCATCAACATGTCTCATAAGTATTTTGTGTTAGTTAGAATTCCTAACAACATGGATTTCTAGTGATGTATCTCAATCACAAACTCCACTACAACCAAAAGGAGTATTGATGGTTGCATAGTAATAATTATCAAATGCACCATTGGAAACATTCTTTCAATTTGCTACATTAAATCTCAATAATGAAAGACTGTATAATTCAGTGTTGGGGAAAAATATAATAATCCAGCTCCTTATTTTATATAAATGAATACTTACATAATAGTTTTAAAATTATTTCCAAAGATAAATTAAATCATTTGTTTACTCACTTAGCAACTACTATAACTATAGTTATAGTTGAACAGCTATGTGTCAGGCTCTCAACCAGGTAACACATAAGCGAATAAAGTAAGCCTCTGCTTACAAGAAGTTTATGATGAATATATCATCATGTGCTATATAACAATGTTTCAGTCAACAATGTGCCACATATAGTGATAATAATCCCATAAAATTATAATGGAGCTGAAAAATGTCTATCACCTAGTAATGATGTAGCCATCATAACATCATAGTGCAATGCATTAACTTTTCTATGATTGGATACACAATACTTACCATTGTGTTCCAACTGTGTACAGTATTCAGTACAGTGACATGCTGTACAGGTTTGTAGCCTAGAAGCAATAGGCTATACCATATACCTTAGGTGTGGAATAGGTGATATACATCTAGGTTTGTGTAAGTACACTCTATGACATTTTGCACAATGACAAAATTGCCTCACAATGCATTTTTTAGAATGTATCCCATCATTAAGTGACACATAATGGTACTTAAGATATTAACTTGGTTTTCATCCCCAAAGAAGAAACACTAGTATGAGTATACAACTAGAGTACAAAATTTTCTCTGAAGACTGATTAAATTTATAAACTGGTAAGGCTTTTTAAAAGCAACATCCTGAAATCAGTAACGAGAACTGCCATATGAGGTTTCACTTACCTTTCCTTTAGAAGTAACAAAGTTCACGTGAGGTGAGTTGAAAAATTTTAAAATCATGATTATAAAAAGATATATTTTCTATATAGGTGCTGAATTTTGAGTGACAAAGAAGTTTATGTAACTGCCAAGCTTGATGCAGTTACATAAAGCATATAAAAAACATCCCTAATGGGATAATGAACAACCCCTTGTTTCCACAGAATTTATTACAATGGAAAACACTGAAGTAGTGAAAATATTAACTAACATTTTGGACTGCACACTCTGCCCTGCCCTACTCTGGTTTTTAGCGCCAAACTTTTTCAAGTAGACTGCCACCCAAGAAGGGAGAGGTCTCTGAGTCCTGGGCCCAACCCTATTTGACATATTTGTGAGTGCTAAGAGGAGTACACTTAACAACTGTGCAATCCAGTCTTTTCGTCTGTAGTTTCCACAACCTGTGCCAAGTTGTAGCACGCAGAGACACTGTAATCCTGAACTGGGCGTTTGGAAATATTATGTGACCACGTAGGAAAGATTATCATGATCTCTTGTGTTTGAGAACCAACAACCTTATAATTCTGTTAGTTGGAAATACAGTCGAAATATGGGATTTTCTCATGCTCTTTGACCATTTAGGAAATAAATTTCAAAAGATATTTTCCTTCTGTATTTATAACATTCACTATTTTAAGACATGACATGTTATGAATATTTGGAAAACACAATCTGTTCAATGGCATACATTTCAATTATAGTAAAACTGGAAGATTTTTGAGGAAATGACAGATGTATTTTCTGATTAAATGTTATTTTCTGTTAACATTTTAACATTACTCATCTCTGCTTTGAACACCGACGGCATTCCATGACAAAAACTTTTGTGTACGTAAAGGACTGTGTGGCCAAAATTTCAGAAGGCCCCAAAGTTACCTAGTAAAATAGGATAATGATTAGCAAAGGGACAGCTTTTATAAACCTATGCAGAAAACATATTGACATACAGACTGATAGCTTATGTTTAGCTTTAATTAAAAAATTATGTAGGGCACCCTGTCAAAGTCAGCTTTTCAGTTTAGGAACAACACTAAGAAAAGGTCATCTCTATTCATATTCATTTTGTATTTTCTCTGGAAATTGTTTTTCAACTTCTCCAAGAACAGGTATATTATTATATTTTTTAAAATTTTCTATGGAAGAAGTCAAAATTTAAGATAAAATTAGCAAAGTCCACTGGAAAAAAATATCCCTTTTACCATCATTTACAAATGAACATTGGCTTCAGAAAAGCTTTGTCGTACATTTGATGTTTACCACCACTGTATACTGCCTCCACCATGCCATATACTATCAATACTTACTCCACTCAGCAAACTCTTTGCTTAAGATCATAACCCCTAAACCAGACAGCAATAATTAAAATAACCAGCACTCTGACTGATAGAATTAATGCAGAACCCTAGAATGCTTAACTTATTAAATTGGAGAAACATAGGTATTGTGAAATTCTGCCTCATTTAATACCTTTGCTTAATGAATTCATAATTTTAAATTACCTACCTTATAATCCAAGAGAGAGTTTACTTGTTCAACTTCAGAATTACTTATCATGTCACTTTCTTCATCATCAATAATTTCTATTTTCTATAACACAAGTAGAGAAGTTTTCAAAAATATATATCACATCATTCTTACTACACTCAGCAATGTATATAAAATATGCCTTCAATGTTCAGGTTATCTAGTCTAGGTCATCTGGAATAAACTCTGATAACCGACTGGCTCCTCAGTGTTACACATAGTCTGTATCTGAGCCACCTCCCTCTACCTTTAACTGATGACTGCTTGGTAAATAAAAAAAATTAATTCTATTTAAAATAGAAAATTTCTTTTTACAATATTCTTAACAAAACAGGCAAACTGCTTAAATAGCACCCTCCAGTGACAGGAAATCCATTTCCTGTAATGGTGGTCTATTTTAACGATAAATATAAAATGGATAGATAGAGCTTTCCTTTTTATGTTTCCACATGACTCTTTGTGACTTCTAATGTAAAATATCAGAATATGACATATTCCAAAATCAAATACAGTTTTCAAAAATTCTCATATTTACTGCACATTGCACAACTTTAGCTTGACAACTAAATGAAATCAGGTATCTATGATGTAATGATAAAAATTGCAAGGTGATTTGTTTCCTTCATTGAAGAGTAACATCCAGGATGAAGAGGTAGAGAGAGAGGAAAAGGGAGAAAGAGAGAGGCGAGAGACAAATAATTATCTTTAGCTTTAAAATTAAGATATAGCATAGCTTGTACAATATCTTGCCAGCAGTAGGTACTAATGCTAATTTAATATCTGTTGAAAGAAGGAAGAAAACGGCTCAGTGTTGATGAAAAAATGACCAATGAGCTCCCACCATGAGGGTCCAAGTTCTCTAATCATGAGATTTTTTTTTTATCAAAGCAAAAAACCAAAGGTATAAATAAAATCAGCTCTAATCTTTTCTTTTGCATGTAAAAAATGCAGTTACTTTAAATATTTAAACCCTGACAACCCAAAATATAAAATTTTTATAAAAGGAAAAACTAAGCTATATTCAGTCACTAGACAGTCTTTTAAGAACAAGCACATAAATAGCAACATGCTGTAGTCAGGATTTCAAATCAGGCATCCTACCCAGCGTGTGTATGTGTGTGTGTGTGTGTGTGTGTGTGTGTGTGTGTATGTATAGGTGTGTATATATACATATATATTTATATATGGTGATTAAATGTAATAAACTAACTTGGAATGATTATATTTAATATATTGCATATGAAGATATGATACTATTACAGGGTTTGTGACCTGCAGGCTTTTGAATCAGGAAAACAGCTGCAGTGAAATTACTTTCTACTGCTGGCTGGAGATGAATCCAATGCTTTGTTTTCTATTCTAATCATTATAAACTTGGGGCTTAATCATGTCAGCTCTTCCAAGATCTCAGATTTGATTATTTTTGATGTTTTTTAGGTTCTCTATGTATTTTGATTAGCTTTGGTAAAAAGGACCTAGGCAATTCAGGGAGATGTGCACCAAAGAACACTGTGTAGATGTGTGCATTTAAATAGGTCTTAAATGTCTGTTTGATTTGTCATCCATGAATAATTGGGGACACTCAAAAGTTACAGGCAGAGGAGACCAGCCTTTGAAAGTTTGGAGTTTTGCTTCTAAAAATCAATTGCTTTTTGAAAAATTAGGTGCCTGTGAGTCATCCTGTGCCATGACTTCATTCATTATCTTCAAATATCTGCTGTGAAGGAGATTCAATGCAGAGAAATTCAGGGTCAAAACGAGCATGTCATTAAAGGGAAAGGCGTTTCAATTTGTAAATAGTATATAACTTGCACACTAAAACTCAAATCTGAAGCAGAAGATTATTACTTGGTGGAATTTAAGATTAGCACAATTCATAACCACGGAAAACAATTACTAGTAGCTACCTAATGAAAACATGACTTCGCCTCACAATCAAAGCTGTTTTCCTGTATTGTTGAACTTAGTGTTAGAAGGGTCATACATTGACTTCAATCAACCAGGACTCAAATCAGGAAAATACAATCCTAAACTATATTCTGCTTGTGGAAAACACTGTTATATAATGTTGTTATTTAACAAAAGAATAGCAAAAATATTTTATGCACTCAACTTTTATTAAAGACAGGTGACAGGACTGTAGTGTGAAATAAACAATGCTTGTAATGAAAATCAATGTAAATTCTAAAGTCACAGCCATTTTGTAACAAAAAAATTAATTATGGGGCTATTTTTTAGTGGCTGCAGTAAAACACAGAATGCTGATTTAAAAGCAAAAACAAAAGAACAATGACATTCCACTTTATGTCTAACTCTTAATGCCATCTTGATTATAGGATTACTTAATAGGGCAGAATATAAACAGATGTTGCTAAAACAGCTTCATAGGGAACATCACTATATTTTTACATTTTCACAAAACCCAGTTTAATTCACACACAACCTTCTTCTATTTGCTATTTAAACATTTAATACTGTCTTTCCTCCTATATTGTGATTTTTAAGATGACTAACCAGAGTATAATTTAACTATTAATATGAAGAAAAAATTTCAAACACGTTATAGATAGGTATGTTCTGAATAGAGAACTGAGTCAGAAATTCTTACATACATGCACCACAACTAACAAAGGTTTCCTTTATGATCTCAGGCTAAACTCTGTTTTAATTCTGCTCTCTGTCAAATAGGTAGAAATATACTCTTTACTAACTGTATTCAAGAAAAATAGCTTGTTATGTATAAAATATCATATAGGTATGAAGTATTGAATTTTTATACTTGCAAATCTCCTCAATCAAAAAATTAGTAATGCAATTGATAACATTTTAAATTACATTTAGTAAGTCCTAAAATATATATTATTTCACTTGAAATAGCTCTGTTTTGGTTTGTGAAGTGGAGCAAGACTTTATCCTGAAAATGTGAATATTTTCACCAACTGGATCTTTGTGCATGAAATCAGTCATATGATGGGAAAATAATTTCAAAAGGTACATACCACATTATCTGTGGATACTGCATGGTGGTCCTCTTCCTTATGAACCCTTGTCTCATTTGGAACAACATCACTGGGCTCTTCTATAGAAAAAAAAAATTCCATAAATTAGTTTTCCATTTTGCAAAATTTCTTAAGAATATTGTTTTCAAGATAATTTAAATCATTTCTCTATTATAAAAAGACACAAATGGAAAATTAATTTTACACACGATTTGATGAGCAATTCTACTTTAAACAAAGCATTCTAAGGAAATAAGTAGGGATGGGGGCAAATACAATGATGGTCACCACTGTGCTATTTGTGATTGAAAAAATGGACAAAAACTGTATCCTTAACAATGGAGGAACAAATTTAGGATATATCTCTATAATAAATATTATGAAGCCACTAAAATTGAAGTAGAAAAAAGGAGTAATAAGGAAAATAGTCATGGTCTACTGAAAAGTGAAAAAATGAAGATAACAAAACCTCTTGTGTGGATACATATAACATTAATTTTATTTTAAAGTATGTATACTTTACTATAAAATTTAAATAAATTTTTTATACAAATATGGAAATTTTTACAGAGAAAAAAGACTGGGACTGTTTACATGAAGACATTGCCATTCGTATTTCTAGATGGAATTATGGGAGATTTTTAATTTTTCTGTTTTTTGCTTATTTGTATTTAAATATTTTTCTACAATGAACATTTTTTCATTCAAATAAAAGTGATAAAATAATTTTCAAATATATGATATAAAACCATAAATCCAGAGCATTTCCAGTTTTGTGAATGTAATACATATACACTCCTGCATATATGCAAAGAGAAAACAGTGCAAAAATATCCTCTCATCCTTATTTTCAGAAGAGTTATCACTGAGGAATAGGGTTGTTTCTATTTTTTATTGTATTTCCTAGTACTTTCTAAAATGAACATGTATCCCTTTTCTGATAAAAATTCAATATTCTAAAAATGAAAATATAAGTAAAAGAAACAAATAATTCAGAGAAACAAGACTACTAAATAGCTCTTCAGGCTGAGCTAGGGGAACAGGTTGGTTCAAGATACAGGGTGTCTGCATGTATAATCTTTTCTGTTTTAGATTACCCTCCACCAGCCCCTTAGGAAAACAAAGTAGCAATGTTCCTCTCTCTCTCTCTCTTTTTTTCTTTTGGCACAGCCATGTCATGGAGATTGTTTGAATAAATACTAGTAGAATTTCATGGTCTCGTGGTAACTGACATTTTATTTCACCTTAGGAAGCAGAACAAAAATATTTATCAGCCCTCCCCAATTTTTCTAAGTCCATTGCTTCTCTTGGAAAGAAATATAGGTGTGCCTTGTATGAGCATGGGGGAATTATTAAGAGAAAAATACAGTTGATCCAGGAACTCACATAAGACCATATAGAAAATTCAAGTTTAAGATATCCAGGAAAATCTTACCAGAATTTTGATGCAAAGTCCACTATAAATACAATTTAAAAGTTTTTGTCTTCACCTCTAGATTTTTTAAAAATTAACTTTTATTGGGTATATTTAAGGTATACAACATTATGTTATAAGATACACATATGCACATACCCATATATAAATTGTTTCTATAGTGAAACAAATTAACATATCCATTATCTCACCTAGTTACCCATCCCCACCGTAGAGCAGCTGTAACATACTCCTTTAGCAAAAATTCTGAATACAGTATGCTTCTTAATAGTAATCCTCATGTTGCATATTAGCTCTTTTGATCTGTTCATACTACATATTTGATACTTTTAATTATTTGACCTGCATTTCCCTGTTTCCTCTCCCACCAACTCTGATCCTGGTAACCTCTTTTTTTTTCTATCTGTATATATTTGACTGTTTTTCCACCTGCCTTTTGCCACAGCATGGATTGAATCTGATATGGTTTAGGTCTGTGTCCCCTCCCAAATCTCATGTCAAATTGTAATCCCAAATGTTGCAGGTGGGGACTGGTGTGAGGTGATTGGATCATGGAGGTAGATTTCCCCTTTGGTGCTGTTCTTGTGAGAGTGAGTGAGTTCTCGAGATCTGGTTGTTGAAAAGTGTGTAGCACCCCACCCCTCATCCTCCTGCTCCAGTCATGTAAGACTTGCCTGATTCCCTTTCACCTTCTGCCATAATTACAAATTCCTGATGCCTCCCTGAGAAGAAACCAGCAACATGCTTCCTCTACATCCTATGGAACGGTGAGCCAATTAAACCTATTTTCTTTATAAATTACCCAGTATCAGGTATTTGTTTATAACACTGCTAGAACAAACTAATACAGACCTGAAGGACATTATGCTAAGTGAAATAACTGAACACAGAAAGGAAAATATTGCATGATGTCACTTATATGTGGAATCTTAAAAACAGGTAAATTTAAAAATTTTTAAAAGAATGGTTCACAGACAGAGGAGCTTTTACCTACTAATTATTTAGAAATATTAAGTCACAGACATTGCAATTCCTATGTAATCAGCAACCAAATGTAATGAAGGGAGGGAAAAAAGTCATAAGTTTTTGCTGCAGAGCCAGTATTAGCACTAGTGGACTCAGAAGAGAGTTCATATTGCTCATCAACAAGGCACCATTCTTCATAGGCTTGCTTTATATTCCTATTCTCATTTTCTCATAAATCTGTGCAGTTCTGCTTTACTGGCAACACTCATACATGGTTTGATTATTTTGGAAGATTTAAATTAAAACTCTTCTGATAATTTCTAAAATAAAAGGATGTGAAGTGATACAGTGAATAAGGAATGTTTTCTTTAACTTACAGATAGCTTCAATATTTGTAAATGTCTGAAATCTAAACACTGTCTATGTACCTGCTAATTCCCCAAGAAAAGCAGCTCTGCTACTTGGATAATAAAGTGGAATTACTACTCAGTAAAAGCTCTAGAGGGTACTCTATGTGGTAGCTGTATATACTCACACTAAGTAACTGTATGTAGAATTATCTTTCGTGTGTATACCCACACACAGATACAGCTCAAAAAGAGGCTTTGATGTAAAATTTAATGGCATAGATGTTAATTGTTCTCATCTTTACAAAATTTGCTTCTCAGGATAGTAAAAATATTTAAAATTGTTCAACCATAAATTTATTTTTCACAGTATATTAATTGTAGATACAGAAATTAAGGAGCTCTGTCATCCAGCTATTACTTTTGCTGGAGTTTGCCATTGTGGGAGGGGTGAGCTCAGGTATTTTTCTTTGTTTTGTTTTGTTTTGTTTTTAGTTTTTCTCAACCACACTTCTTCTCACCACCATACAGGGAAAGGGAAGGTGGGAGGAGGAAGGTGGAAGTTAGAGGTAAGTCAGAAGCTCTGTATTAGGGAAGTATGTACCTGCTCAGAAATAAATGAATGGAACTGACACTGCTAAAAGACCAGCAGTACTTTTTTTTGACTCTTGCTAAAGCTGCCTTTTATTGCATTCAATTTAAAAAAATCTTAATTTTTGCTTATATAGATTTTTCTAGAACATTTTAATATGATTTTCAGTTGACTTTTAATATGTAATATGAAACCTTAATTTAAAGATATCATTCCCTTCTTATATATGTAGAAGACTCTAATGCTACTGAATCAACAGCCTTATTATAAGCAGTCTGAATTTTAATTGTTAGGTTTTTGAAATAATATGGGCAGCTACTCTTTAGAATAATCTAAAGATTATTTTTTATTTATATTTCTTAGATGTAATTAATGGAGATTTCAAAGTAGAAGTATATCTGACTACATTTTCATAAACTAGAAGGAAAATGGCTCCGTATTTTAAAGGCATTATATTAGTTTAGGCCAGATGATATGATTCACTTAGTCAAACCAATCAGATTAGTATTCTCCATTAGCAAAATGAGGAAACTAATGGGGTATAACTGGTGGGAAACTGTACCAAAAATGGCTCTTTTCAGTATTTGAAAATGATTTTATGCTTTTCTGTTGAAATTTCTGTGAGAATGAAAGGTTACCATGCAACTGTGAAAAATAAGCCACCAATAAAAAATCTAGACCATCACACTTCTGATCAAGTGTTTTTTATTCATACATTAAATTCTCTTTCTTCTTTTTCTCATTGTGTCTTGATTACTATGCCAGCTGTTTAAGGAACACACCATGACAAAGAATGTCAGTGTAGGAGCAGTGGTCCATTAAGAGTGGACCATTAAAGTGGACTTTAAAATTAACTTTCACCTTTTCTCCTTCAACTACCTATTTCCTAAAATTATCTTTTAGGTGGAGAAGTGAGAGTTGAGAAATGAAACTTCACTTAGAATCTTCTGTACTTTCTCAGAATATTTTCTCTCAGCTCACCCACTCAACCACAGAAACACACAAATCCCTACTTCCCCAATCTCCTTCAACTAGCCACCACTCAGCAGGCTCTAAAACACCAGTCATGAGTCACTGGGAATATCCAAGCATCTCCAGGCACATGCAATTTAGTAAACACTAGCAAATGACAGAAATGGTTTAAAGGACCAACTATATTAGAAACAAAGGGCTTGGAAATGGTGCATTGCTTCTATTTTCTTGATAATTTTAAAATCTGCCTCACTATTTTCCTGTACACTCAATTCTCTGTTATCATCTTCAATATGAATAACAAATGTTAGGGGAGAGAAAGAGAGAGAGAAACTTGAATATTCAAAATACATGGCCCTCTTAATACTAGTAGCTTTGCTTTCCCTTTCATTACTCAACCTACTGCAATCTGCTTGCCTCTCCTCTCCCCATGCAGTTAATTGCTTTTTAAATAATTTCTAAAACACCAAATTCAATGGCTTTCTCATTCCTTTTTCTACTTAACTTCTATGAGACCAATGAAATAACGATGCCTTTTCCTTCTGAAATCTCTTTATTTGTTTTAATTTTTTTCTTAATTTTGGAGACAGAAATCACTACGTTGTCCAGGCTGGAGTACAGTGGCTATTCACAGATGCAATCAGAAGACACTGCAGCTTCAAACTCTTAACCTCAAGAGATCCTTTCACCTCAGGTTTTCAAGTAGCTGAGACTACAGGCATGCCACTGCACCTGATTCTTTCCTTGGTTTTAGGAAAACCATAATGTTCTGCTTCTTCTGTTTCTTCGTGTTATTTCAATGGCTCCCTTTTCTCCTCCAATGTCCAAATCTGGATATTTATCAATACACAGTCTTTGTCCCTTGTCCTTTCTTGTTTTTCATTTTCTCACTTAATTAAATCTTCAATTTTCATGGCTAGATATTTTTTGCCTCAATGTGACTGAATTCCGGATTTCTTCTTATGTCTTAAGCTCTCATCTGAGTTTCAGACTCATATTATCCAAAGACCTGCTGGACAGCTCCACGTGGATGTTCAACCATTAGCTAAAATTCAATACATGCAAAACTGAATTCATCTTCCTACAATATTCTATAAATTTAATGCAATGCCAAGAAAAATCTTTCATGGATTTTGGGGAAGGAGATTGGGAAAAGGTATACTTAAACAGTCCAAAATTTATAACTGAACAATTCTAAAGAATCAATATACTATAAGAGCAAAGAAGAATGAGGGCCCTACCAGATGTTAAGACATTTTTATAAAGCCACAGTTGTAAGCCATGAGATCAGTGTAACAATAAGAAGTCTCAAATTTGACCCACATGTGTATACGTGTGTGTCTGCATGTGTGTATATGTGTGTGTGTGTGTGTCTGTGAGAGAGAGAGAGAGAGAGAGTATATGTGTCTGTGTGTGTGTACTTGATAAAAATCTACATTTCAACTCACTGGAAAAAGATGAGTTATTCAACAAATGGTGTAGGGACAATCAGTTAACCATTTGAAAAAATAAAATTAGATGTATTAACACATCTTGAAGCAAAATGAATTCTAGGTGAAATAAATATCAAGTTGTACAAATTAAACTATAAGGATACTAGAGGCAAATGTGGGGGTATATTCACATAATTATAGTACAATGAAAGACTGTAATCATGACCCAAAGTAAGTATTGGTAGATTTGAAAACTTAAAAATTACAAAAGAAAATCTGAAATCAGAAAATACCATAAACAAAATTAAAAGGCAAACAATAAACTGGAAAATAGAGTGTAAGTATTCTAAACAGAGCTCAATAAAATCAAAAGCAAAATGATAAAAGGCATGATCCTCTGTTTCTCAGTCATAGATTCAAAAACCTATATATTGTATGATTCAATTTATAGAAAATGCCCAGAAACAACAAATTTATATAGTAACGAAGCAGATCAGTGGCTTCCTGAAGTTGAGAGTGGGGAGATAGAATGACCGCAAATGGGTTCAAGGGAATTATTGGAGTGATGAAAATGACATAAATGCAGATTTCGGTGATGGTAATGGCTGTACAACTGTATAAAATTTATTAAAAATCATTGAATTATATATTTAAAATGAATGATTTTCTTTTGAGACAGGGTGTCACTCTGTCACCAGGTTGGAGTACAGTGGCACAATCACTTGAGCTCACTGCAGCCTTAAACTCCAGGGCTCAAGTGATCCTCTCACCTTAGACTCTGGAGTAGCTGAGACTGTAGCTAATATTTTAAAAAAACTTTTTGTAGAGATGAGTTCTCATTATGTTGCCCTGGCTGATCTCGAACTCCTGAGCTCAAGCAATCATTCCACATCAGTCCCCAAAGTGCTGGGATAACAGGCATTAGTCACCTCACCTGGTCTTACAATGGATGAATTTTATGACGTGTAAATATAATCTCAATAAGTATGTTAATAAAAAATATGTCAGAAGAGAATCATATCTATGCTTGAAGACAAATGGACAGATAGTACAATTACATGATATTATTAGAATTCTCATTTAGAGAAATATTGAGAGGTATCATAAAGATGATCCAGTTTAATTCTTTTTAGCAGATGAGGAAACTAAAGACCGAGTAATTAAATGCTTTGCATGGAAGTCTTATGAAATGTCACATGAAAAGCTAGAAGTTGCATCCAGATTTCCTGACTACTAGCCTGGCATTTGTCACATTCTGCCATACTCTTTCATTACAACGTGTTTATAATACTCTGACCTAAGCTGAATAGAATTCCAAAAAAAAAACCCTAAAGATTATTCACTTAATTATAATGTATGAATTGTAATGGGCAATATTTATAAATGTGGGAGATTATTACTGTTGTAGATGAATGTTCCTTGTGATGATGATGTGGGAGACTGTTTAGGTGGAGGCACTAAAAATAAATATATTCTTTGGCCAAATGTTTTGAAGACACTAGACTTGAAGTGCAGTGAGCTGAAAAGCAAGTAAAAAATGCATCAAATTTACAAAGGCTATTATTAGGAGATTCAGCATATAAAGTACCTTGAGAGCTTCCTTCAGACAAACAGATGGATACTTCATCATTTCTGTCATTATCCTCTCCTACTTCAGGCCCAGCTTCCTCTCCTGGTGTGAGTGCAGATAAGGAACCAGACTCAGGCTGCTCAGAGAAATCAGCAGGGCCTCCTCTTGGAGGCGGAACTTCAATTCCCATTAAACGATATTTCCTTCTTCGATTCCCAATCCAAGTCTTTATAAGAAAAATATAGGAGGAATTTTTGTAAATATAGAAAACTTAGCAGTTCTGCCCAGTAAAATAATGAATAAATACTGCATAAAATATGATTTAAAGGAATAAATGGGTACACAGAAAGATAAAAATGTTATGTCAATATGCTAAAATAAAAATAATTATGTTTTGTATTTTTATAACTATTTATAATTGGCACATAATAATTGTACATGGTTATGGGGTACAGTGTGACAGTGTGAGGTTTCAATACATGTACCCATTTTATAATGATAGAATCATGATGGTTAGCATGTCAATCACCTCAAAATGTTAATAGTTACGGCTTTTTAAAATATTTATTAGCAGAAAGAATATATTTATCTAAATATTCTGACTTTTAAGCAATATGCAGTCGATTGAGAATGACTTTTTTCTGTTTTTGTTTTGTTTCTCAAGTATATGATTCACCAAACCTTTCAAAAGAAAAATAAACTGGTTCTTTTTCAAACTGAAACATCATATAGTTATAACTGTAATTCATGTTCTATTTCCAATCTTGTTCTTCCTATGTGAAAATGTGCCCTCTGTTAATTTTATTTGGTTCCATATTATTACCTTGGTATTTCAAGCACTCTAAAATTTTATTTTACTGAATTTACAACCAATTTTTAAGACATTTTGTTTTGAAATAATTTTAGAGTCATAGGAAGTTTCAAAGATAAATCTTGTTTATTCTTCACTCCATCTTCTCCAGCTTCCGTCTTAAATAACTATAGCAAAATTTCAAAAATAGGAAATTGGTACTGTACAATGTGTGTGTATATTTCTATGTCTCTTTATCCCACCATTCCTCTTCCTCTCCTTCCCACAATCCCTGATCTGTTTTCTGTCTCTATAACTGTGCTTTTTCAAGAATATTATATAAATTGAATCATGCAGCATGTGACCTTTTGAAATAAGCTTTTTCAATTCAGCATAATTATCTGGAGAGTCATTTAAGTTTTGTGTATTAAGCCCAATTCTTTTTCTTGCTAAACAGTATTCCATGATCTGTATGTACCCCTGTTTGTTTAACCATTTCCTTGTTGTTTCAAATATTTTTTGAAGGACACTTAATGTTGTTTCAAATATTTTGCCTATTACATATAAGGCCATTGTCAATGGTAATTTACAGGTTTTGGGTAGAGTTTTCATTTTTCTAGAATAAATGCACAAGGATGAAAATTATGGATCATATAGTTACATGTTAAGTTTTATAACAAATTGTCAAATTGTTTTCCAGATAAACTCTGCCATTTTATATTCTTATCAGCAATATATGAGAGATCCAGTTTCATAGCATTCTTCCCAGCATTTAGTATTGTCAATATTTTCTAAAAACTTTTAGCTGTTCTCATTGGTGTGTGTAGCAACAGCTCAACAAGTTCTTAATGTTGACCATCTTTCCATGTGCTTATTTGTCATCCCTATATTTGCTATCCTTTTCAGTGAAATGTCTCTTCATTTTCTAATTGAAGTGCTTGTGTCTTTTTAGTGTTGAAGTTTGAGAAGTTCTTTACATATTCTAAATATGAGCTCTATGTCATATTTGTGGTTTGCAAACATTTTCTCCCAGTCTGTAGCTTAAATTTCTGTCCTATTGGCCTTTTGCAGCACAAACTTAACACTGCTCAAAAAGTAAAGGATATTAATTTTAAATAATAAAAAAATGGGTTCATTGAAAAGATTGATAAACTTGGCAAACATCTAACTGTTAAACACAGTTTAACATGGGCCTGGTGGCTGGTGAGTGCCTGTAGTTGCATGTACTTGGGAGGCTGAGTGGGAGGATCAAGGCTTCAGTGAGCTATGATCACATTACATTAAACACAGTTTAACATAATTTTTATCAAATTCCAGCAAGATTTTTGTAGATACATATGAGATAATTCTAAAATTCATATGGAAAGAAAATGAGTGAATATGGCTAAAACAGTATTGAATAAAAAAGAATAAAGTGGAAGAAATATAGCTACTTAGTTTCAAGACTTATTATATAATTACAGTAATCAAAAATGTGTGGTATTGGCAGAGGGCTAGCCATAGATCACTGAAACAGAATAAAGAGCCCAGAAATAGCCTTACACAAGTATGACCAGCTTAGCTGACTTTTGACAAAGGTGCAAAAGGAATTTAATAGGGGAAGGGTAGTTTTTCCAAGAAACAACGCTGGAGCAATTGGATATTCATAGGAAAACAAAAATGAACATTGTCCTAAATCTCGCACCTTATACAAAAATGAACTCAAAATGGATCAGAGATTTAAATATAAAAAACAAAACTTTAAAACTTTGAGAAGAGAATCTTTGGGGCTTCAGGATTGGTGAAGAATTCTTAGAAATTTCATTAAAAAGCACAATTCATAGAAGAAAAGTGACTTCTGGGGTTTTGATTGGGATTGCATTGAATCTATAGATGAAGTTGAAAAGAACTGAAATATTGATATAATTGAGTTGTTCTATCTATGTCCATGGAATATCTCTTCATTTATTTAGATCTTTGATTTCTTTTATCAGAGTTTTGTAGATTTCTTCATGCAGACCTTGTGCCTATTTCATTAAATTTATACCTAAGTGTTTAATTTTGGGGAAGCTAAAGTTAAGTGTTTTCTTTTTTTCAGTTTCATTGATTATTGCTCATACCTTTGTTATTTCCTTCCTTCTGTTTGCTTTGTGTTTATTTTGGTCATCCTTTTCTAGTTTCTATTTTTTTCACTATTTTTTTAAAACAGGATCTCACTCTGTCACAGCAATGTCATAATAGTTCACTGAAGCCTTGCACTCCTGGGCTGAAGCAACTCTCCCACTTCAGCTTCCTGAGTAGTTGGAACTAGAAGCGCTCACTAGCCACCATGTCCAGCTTTTTTTTTTTTCTAGTTTCTTAAGGTGGGGATTTACATTATTGACTTCAGAGTTTCCTATTTTCTAATGTATACGTTATGATAAATTTTGCTCTCAACACTACTTTATCTGCATCCCACAAATTTGGTATGTTGTTCTTTTTGTATTTTCAGTGTATCTTTACGTTCGATATTCTTTCTCTAATGATTTTTCTTTCTTTATGTAGCTCTGCATTTCTGACCTATATGGTTTCCCTTGTATCTGAAGAACTTTTCAACATTTCTTGCAAGGCAGTTCTACTGGCAACAAATTCCTTCCATTTTTATCTGAAAAAGTCTTCATTTCTCTTTCACGTTCAAAGGGCAATTTCACTGAGTATAGAATTCTGTGTTGGTATTGTTTGTTTTTTCCTCTCAATACTTCAAATATTTCATTTTATTGCCTTCTTGGTTGCATGGTTTCTGAGGAAAAGTCAGATTTAATTTTTATCATTGCTTCTCTGTAAGCATTTGTTTTTCCCCTCTGGCTTCTTTCAAGACTTTTTCTTTATCATTGATTTTTGCAGTTTGAGTATGATATGCCTAGGTGTAGTTTTTGATTGTTTTGCATTTATCCTGCTTGGTGTTCTCCAAGCTTCATGGATCTGTGGTTTGATAATTTAGGGAAAATTCTCAGTTATTATGGCTTTGAATGTTTCTTCTGTTCTATTTTCCCTTTTTTCTTTATGGTAGTATCCCATTGGACATATGTTAAACCTGTTATATTTATCCCATAGTTTTGTATATTATGTTCCATTTTTAATCAATTTTTTTTGTTTTCCAGTTTTGGAAGTTTCTATTGATATATCCTCAAGTTCAGAAATTCTTTCCACAGCCATGTCCAGTCTACTAATGAGACCATCAAAAGCATTCTTCATTTCAGTTACTGATTTTGGTCTCTAGCATTTGTTTGTGATCCTTTCTTAGAATGTTCATGCCTCTGCTTACGTTACCATTATGTTCTCGCATGTTGTCTACTTTTTCCATTAGTGCCTTTAGCATATTAATCATTGTTCTTTCCAATTCCTTGTCTGAAAATTCTAACATCCCTGTCATGTATGAATGTAGTTCTGATGCTTGCTCTGTCTCTTCAAATTCTGGAGGGTTTTTTGTTTGGTTTTTTTTTTTGGTTTTTATTTTTTTTTTATTTTTTTTATTTTTTGCCTTTTGCCTTTTGCTATGCCTCGTCATTTTTTTACTAAAAGTTGAACATGATGTACTAGGTAAAAAGAACTAAAATAACTAGACATTTGGTGATGTAGTGTTAAGGTTAGGAAGAAGGTAAAGCATCCTATAGCCCTATGATGAGGTCTGAGTCTTTTAGTGAATCTTTGCTGTGGCCTGTGAACTTTACAAGTGCTTATAAATTTTTCCTCTACCTTAAGTGAGACAGGATAGCCAAAGGGGGCTGTATTTGGTTATGTCATAATAAAAATCCCAATAGGTTAGGCTCTGGTAAAATATTTGTTCTTAAGAACAGGCTTTCTTAAGAACAGAATGTTCTAGTATTCTTAAAAATGGTTACTTTTCCACTCTTCCTGTCAGGAGCATGAGGGAGTTTTTCTCCAATATTCACAGTGAGAATCTGATACAGCCTCTAGAAGTAAAACTCACAAAAGTGTCACCCCCTCCATGATTGTGCCCCCTACAGTTTCTAACTTTCAGACTTGTCTACCCTGAGCCTCCAGTAATTCATCAATGACAATTTAGGTTTTTCTCCCTTGGTACTGGTTCTCATGGAGGTTTCTGCTCAGGGAATTCTGCTCCAGTAAGTTGTGATTCTCTGTATCTGCCTATTGATTTCACCAAATTTGGGGTCATTGGTTTGCCCTGTAACTTCACTTATCTGTCATATCTAAAAAGAACTGTTGATTTTCAGTTTGTTCAGCATTTTATTTGTTAAGATAAACTGACAACTTCTAGGCTCCTCAAATGCCAGATCAGAAACTAGAGGTTCAATTTCACTTATTCCCTTATGACTTCTTCTTTAAAAATGTTATATATATATATATATATATATATAATATATGTGTGTGTGTATATATATAAGGATATATGTGTGTGTGTGTGTGTGTGTGTGTATATGTATATATATATACATATGGCTAGGGTTAGGGGTTAAGGGGGTTAGGAGTTAGGGTTAAGATTGTTATACATATGTATACATATGTATGTGTAAACATAGATGTACATATACACACATATATACATCTTTATGTTTATGTGTATACATATACATTTATATGTACATAGAGATGTATATAAACATATAGATGTATATATGTGTGTATATATGTACATCTACATGTTTATGTGTGTGTGTATATATATATATACACACACATATATATATATAAAACAACCCTAACCCTAACCCCTAACCCCTTTTACTCCTAACCCTAGCCCTGTGTGTGTGTGTGTGTGTGTGTGTGTGTGTACACACAGACCATAGAATACTACTCAGGCATAAAAAAGAATAAAATCACATCTTTTGTAGTAACATAAATGGAACTATAGGCCATTATCCTAAGGGAAATAACTAAAACAGAAAGTCAAATACCACATAATGTCACTTATAAGTGGGTGCTAAACTGTGGGTACACATGACAATAGAGAGTGGAATAATAGACAATGAAAACTCTAAAACGTGGGAGAATGGAAGAGGGGTGAGGGTTGAAAAATCACCTGTTGGGTACAATGTTCACTATTCGGGTGATGGGTACACTCAAAGCCCAGACATCACCACTACACAATATATGTGTGTAACAAAATTGCACTTATACCCCTAAATCTATAAAAACTGGAAAAGATTCTCTCTTTGACCCATGGATTATTTAAAAATGTGTTGCATAACTTCTAAGTGTGTGGAGATTTTCTTGTTATCTTTCTGTTGTTGATTTCTACTTTGAATCAAGAGATCAAGAATGGTCAGGAACGTATTCTGTATGATTCAGATTTTTAAAATTTATTGAGGTTTGTCTTATGGTCCAGGATTTACTCTATCTTTTTTGTGTGTTCCATGAGTACTTGAAAAGCGTATATTTTATCATTGTTGGGTTGTACATTCTATTAATCAATTAGACCCTATTGATTGAGGTGTTTTGAGGTTCTTCTATATTACTAACATTCTTCTGTGTAATTACTGTAGCAGTTGTTGAGAGAAGGGTGACGAAATCTCCAAATATAATCTTAGATTTACTATTATTTTTCAGAATTTGTAGTTCTTGCTTCACATATTTTGTAGTTGTGTTATCTGATGCATACACATTCAGAATTGCAATGTCTCCCTGATATATTTACCCTGTTATTGTTATATAGTGTCCCACTTTGTCCCCTATAATTTCCTTTGCTCTGAAGTCTACTTTATCTGATATTAATATATCAACTCCTGTTTTATTTTTATTCATGTTTGCATTCTATATGTGTTCTATCCTTTTACTTTCAAACTACACATATAATAATATTTTAATTTATTGTAGACAACATCGAGTTATGTCATTTTTAGATACCCAATTTGCAAATCTCTGTTTTTTTAGTTTGTGAATTTAGATCATTTAAATTTAATGCAATTATTTCTATGTTAAAGCTTAAATATGTCATTTCATTTTCTGCCTTCATATTTTCTTTATGTCTGTTGTTGTGTTTTCCCCTACATTCCTGTGGAGTATTTAAAAATATTTAGAATTCCATTTATATTTATAGAACTTTTCTGTGTCCCCTTGTATGACTTTTTAGTGATTGATCTAGGCTATCTATCTATCTATCTCTATCTATCTATCTATCTATCTATCTATCTATCTATCTATCTATCTGTCTATCTGTCTATCTTATGACAGTCACCAGAGGGTAAAAGTGCAGGTTGTCCACTAGACTTGTACTGACATCAAGCAGGGAAAGAGATTCATTTTACTCCTGGGTGATGTTGGGAGTCTCAGAGATCCACTAGGAATCTTCTGATACAACTACAAAGAGGAGGAGTTAGGGATCCTCATCACCTCTAAGTGCAGGAGGGCATAAAAGTTTTCTACTGACATTGCGGTGGAATGGTGGATGAAGGATTCTTTTTTTTTTTTTTTTTTTTTTTGAGACAGAGTCTCACTCTGTCACTAGGCACCAGGCTGCAGTGCAGTGGCGTGACCTCGGCTCACTGCAATCTCTGCCTCCCGGGTTCAAGCAATTCTCCTGCCTCAACCTCCCAAGTAGCTGGGACTACAGGTGCACGCCACCACACCCAGCTAATTTTTTTGTATTTTTAGTAAGATGGGGTTTCACCACGTTGACCAGGATGGTCTCAATCTCTTGACCTCGTGAGCCGCCTGCCTCGGCCTCACAGGAGAAAGGATTCTTAATCCCAGCTCTCTACTCTTTTATCTGACACCATCCCATCAGTGAATGGTTGTCTGTTTGTTTGTTTCAGGGACAGGAGCGTCTAGCTGTTCCACAACTTGGCTAGGCAGAAGTCTTGGCTCTCCACTTGGCCTTTTCTCGTAGGAGAAGGTGTGGCTGCAGTTTTTCCCCGTGGTATTTGGCTGGAGTAAAGAGGTTTTTATCTAAACATTTTCTGTAGTGCTGGACTAACCTTTTGCTGGGTCTTTTCTTAAAAGGTCAGGCTTTTCTTTTTTTTTTTTTTTTTTTTTTCCTTTTTCCATTTGTTTGCACCCATTGGTGTTTCTTGATTGTTAGCTTTTCCAGTATTTATTCTGGGGTATATGAGGGAAAAGAAAACCCAGGAAACTCACCATTATGTGAGTGTCATTCATGGGGTCCCATGGTCCCTAGCAGATGTGACTTCTTTCCACCCTTCAGAGTCTTCCTATGTTTGCTATTTATATAATGTCCAGGGATTTTAGTTCTACTTAATAAGAAGAATAGGGAAAATTATGTCCACTCCATTTTCTTAGAGGCAACAGTCTGAAACCAATTTTATTCCCATGTTTCTTATGCAATTTTCAGAAAGACGATTTTATATTACTAAAATTTGTAAACTTTCTAGTTTTGCCATTTCAAAAAGAATTCTTAAAACCTAAAGTAGTATAGAAAGCCATTATATAACAGTTTATAATTTCAGCTCTAAATTTGATTATGATACCCTTTATACCAACTAGAATTTCTTCTGTACAGTAGGGCTACATAAATGCAAGGCCACCTTAGATATTCTTTAGTGTAAATAAAAAACATGAATGAAGCTAATTTTATGCTTGGTAAGATTTCAAAAAATATGCAGGGCAAAACAGAAGAACTATTCAGTTAGCCCAAAAAGATGAATTATTATTTATATCTGATGGGGGGAATTTTCCCTTCAAGTTTATAAAATGTAGTTTCTTGGATGTATTTAGCATTGATGCTAAATGTGAAGTTTGAAACATGTGAATTACTTTGTATACTCCAAAGTGAAAATTACCTAGTATAAAATAAAACTATATATGGATATTAATTTTCTTAGCTTTGATAACTTCTTTCATAAGAGAAATACTGGTTTAAAAAGCATAAATCCATTTTTTTTCTTTTTAACACTTTTTTATTTTTAATTTTTGTGGATATATACTAAGTGTATATAGTTACAAGGTACATGAGACATTTTGGTACGGGCATGCAATGCATAATAATCACATCATGGAACACTGGGTATCCATTCCCTCAAGCATTTCTCCTTTGTGTTACAAACAGTCCCATTATACTTTTTCAGTGATTTAATAATGCACAATTAAATTATTATTGACACTAGCAGCCTATTTTCCATTACATCATATCATTGAAAATAGATTGCTATACTTCAGAAAGAAAAAAAAACGGCAATTTCTTACTAAAGCTTCTTAAAATTGTCATGTAATTCCTCTATTTTCTATCTATGAACACTTAACAAATTATAAATGCAGAAGCTTTTCTTTTGCAATAATCTTAGCCACCAATGTTTGTAAAAATGATGGTATGAGCATAAGGAGGAAAACCTCAGTGTCCCTAGGATGATTTTTGCTTCATTTGGGTCATAAAAGCTGGAAAAGAGTGGAAAAAGAAAAGGCAGAAACCAAGTTTCTATTTATCTTCAACTTCTTTGCACCATTCTTGAGAGAATTTAGTGATTATAGAATGTACAATGATAAAGGTACAGTAATATGTTATGTGAATATTGGAAGTATGTGAGATTTTATTGCAAACTGAAGCTAAAATATTTCCTCTTTGGATATTCCTCAAAAGTAGAAGGGACTAGAAAAATGATTACATGTATAAATGCAATGTTAATGGGTATTTAACATTTTTACAGAATCATAGATAATTGAATTAATCTTAGAGGCTGCTATGGTCTGAATATTTGTCTCCCCTACTCTTAATTAGCATGTTAAAATCCTAACCCCTAAGGTAATAGTATTAAGAGGTGGGGTCTTTTGGAAGTAAATAGATATTGAGGACGGATCTTTCATAAACGGGATTAGTGCTTTTATAAAGCAGACCCCAGAGAGATCCCTTGCCCCTTCTGCCATGTGAGGTTACAGCAAAAAGACAGTTGTCTAAGAAGTTGGCTTTTACCATACTTTGGAACTTCCAGCACCTTGGTCTTTGATTCCCTAGCCTTCAGAACAATTAGGAATAAATTTCTGTTGTTTATAAGCCAACTGATCTATATTTTATTATAGCAGCCTGTGATAGTTAATTTTATGTGTCAATTTCACTGAGCTCAATGTTTCCCAGATAGTTTGTAAAACATTATTTCTAGGTGTGCCCCTGAGAGTGTTACTGTCACAGATTAGAATTTGCATATATAGACTGAGTTAAGAAGATCACTTTTACCAATGTGAGTGGGTATCATACAATTTATTGAGCACCTGAAGTTTCCATCCTCTTTTTGCATGAAAATGTCAGGGATATGAAGCATACTACTCTGCAAGGTTCCCAGTCCAGTTTTTGTGTTTTCACAATGCTCTTCCTTAAACTGAATCAATATCTATTGTTTTATTTTATTGAGGTATTGTTTCCAGTTCTTTGCTTCAGATCTTCTTCACCCTGAACTCCCCCTTCTACACTCCAGCTATCGATTATGTGAAGGGTCTTTTTTCACTGTTTCAAATTAAACATCCCTACTTTAAAATATTTAGGTTTTTCAACCACTTTATATGATCAATTGACAAGTTATTTTATCACTCTAGGCCTCAGATTATGTGTAAAACTAGGAAAATGATTTCCAAATTATTTACTTTGAATAATAAATGTCCCACCAGAATGGTCATAAACCTAAAAATAATTGTGTATCTTTTCAATCAGAACTCCTATGTATTAACAACACAAACTTAATGGCTATTAAAAATGAGGACTCTAAAGCCCTATACATTTCTAAGTGCATTTCTATTAAACAATAGAAAGCTATATTCCAAACTTTTATTTTATTTTATTTTATTTATTTTTATTGTACTTTGGGCTCTGGGGTACATGTGTACATCCTGCATCCTGCAGGATTGTTGCATAAGTATGTACATGCCATGCTGGTTTGCTGTCTCCATCCTCTCCCGCACCCCCGTCGCCTACATCAGGCATTTCTCCTGGTGTCATCCCTCCACATCCTCCCCTCCCCAATGCCCCACTTAGCTCAGCGAGTGTTGTTCTCTTCCCTGTGCCCAAGTGTTCTCATTGTTCATCATCCGCCTATGAGTGAAAACATGTGTTTTTCTGTTCTTGTGTCAGTTTGCTGAGAATGATGGTTTCTAGATTCATCCATGTCTCTGCAAAGGACATGAACTTATCATTTTTAATGGCTGCATAGTATTCCATGGTGTATATGTGTTTAAATGTATGTCATTACATATTTCTTAGTTCATGCATGCTATACATAGAGGGTGCATTTTTCTGTTAGATATTCATTCATTCATTCCATATATGTTGCTGAAAATTTACTATGTACCAAACACTGTTTCTGGTTCTTGGGACACAGTGGTAAATATAAAAGGTATAGTCTTATCCTCAGGGAACTTAAATGTATAAGTATAGATGATGAGCAACAGTAATATATATGTACAGGTGATAAATAGAAAAACAAATATAAATTATAAAATTTGACCAAGTGTTACAGATAAAAAGAACCAGGTAGAATATTTAGCTGTGCTGACATAGTGTTGTAAAGTTTTTTCCAAATTTACCTGATCTTAAGAATAGTTCGGGGAAGGGAAACATAGATTCTCTGATCCTTTCTTGTAAATTCTGATTCAGCAGGCCTAGAATAGGGTAATCTATATTTTTAAAAGGTATCCAAATTATTTCTTATGTTAAGGCATACACTAGTAAGGTGGAACTGGGAATAATGTTAGATTGGGAATAAAGAGACTTGGCCTCTACCTACTGACTGACTATGTAATCATGGGAAAGCTAATCTGGCTCCATTTTACACGTGTGTGTGTATGTGTGTGTGTGCGTGTGTGCACATGTGTGTATATATATATGTATATATATAATGCATATAGAAAACAACTTTATGTTTTAGACATAAAGTTTATATGTATATATATGCATATATATGTATATATAAAGTATATACACGTGCGTGCGCACACACACATGCACACATATATATGCAAAAGAGGTCGTCTTACAACACATCACCTCCAAATTTTCTCTCTGCCATGAGCATTCTATTATATTGGAAAATAATGAGAAATAAAAGGACATATGTATATTGAACTTATATATATATACATATATACATGTATATATTGAACTCAATCTCAGGTGCCCCCAACTCTAAATCAATATGTGTAATAGATAATAGAGAGTTTACCATATAATTTACAAGCACTGTTCCATTTAAAGGCATTTCAAATCTAGTCATGTTCCTTTGAAAATAAATATCTAAAATGTAGAAACATAAAGTTGTTTTCTATGAACTTTATTTAAGTCCTGCAAAATGCATTTCATACATTCAAACATGTTGTTTCTATCCATATTTGATCATGCAAGGGTACATTTTAATTTATGTTCATTATAACCCTAATGCAGATGGAAAGGACAGGCATTAAACTGAATTGTAGAAAGAAGGAGTAGGGAGGAACTAACTGTCCTCAAGGACTCACAGTGCTTCCAACTTACTGTCCACATGTAATATCTCAAAATATTTCTCAAATATATTATTCTCATTTAGGGATAATCAATCATACTAAATTTCAAGTTTCTTGAGAGAGCTGGATTTTTCCCATGGCACGTAGAAAACTTCTGGCACGTAACAGGTGTTCAGTTTACCTTTGCTAAATGCATAACTCAGTAAATAGGCGCTAACCTGGAAATGACATTTCAAGTCGAAGGAAAACACACACATAATTAACAATCATTGATAAGGTCAAAGGAAAAACATATCAAGTTTGCTTCCTAGACTTCTTAGAAGTATGACATTAAAATAAAAAACTGAAACTTTGAAATTGTACCGTAAGTAATGATTAACCAGATATCCTCAGGCGAAGTTCATTTTGGTGATCAGTAACTAGAAGGTATATTAGACTTAAAAACATCTAAATAGTTTTTCCTGAAAGCTCAAGAATATATTTATGTGTCAAACATATTCTCCTTTAGAATAATTTGCCATATGTTACAGAAGAGGTCGCCTTACAACACATCACCTCCAAATTTTCTCTCTGCCATGAGCATTCTATTATGTTGGAAAATCATGAGAAAAAAAAGGATAGTAAGCGGTTCCTTATTCTTTCATCTAATATGAGTTTGAATGAATATTAACCAAGAAGGAAATGGCATAAATTCTTCCTCCTTTTTCACATATTAAGATCTTTGTGTAGAAACGGGAAACTCTTCACATAGTAACGTCTAAGTGAGGGAACTGATGTTAGTAGTTCTGGCCATTTTTTACAGTAATTGTGCCTAAAATACCTTGATATCAAAGAGAACCCTAGCCAGGAATCCTGTGGATATCTTATCTTTATTTTGTGAGTGTATGTTTTTAAAGAGATTCTGTCCCTGTCTCCTCTCTTGCAGTATGGGTGTCTCAAGTAGACTCTATGGCTGTCCATAGAATCTGAACATTGCTGTCATGGCACAAGTTACTTATTAGTACCAGTGGCATGATACATTTTTAAAAATTAAAAACTCAGTAAAGAAGTTAGAGGATAAATTAAAGGATATCTTATTGAAAGTAGAGCAAAAGGAGAAACAGATTGGAAGTGGAAATCTTAGAGTAACAGTTCTAGTCCAGATATATAAAATAATCAATTCAGTTGGAGCAGATCAGAAAATTACAGGAAATATTTATTTAAGGTGATGGAATTATTATACTGCCAAATGTGTATGAATGTGTGGAGAGGAGACTTATGCAACTGGGAAAGGGTTTGAGGATAAACTAGTAGTAAGTACCTAGAAAATAAGTCAAGCAAACATGAATATCAAAAACATAAATTAAGTAAATTATGAATTACAGGGAAACAAAACAATACTAAGTTATGCAGAAAACAAAAAAAATGATATTTCACTACATAATTCAAATGTGTAAAGCATTTACATAGTCGTAATAATTAATACCAAGCTGACCAAAGTTATAGGAGGATAAGGAGAGAGGAATTACGCATATAAGTGAAAGGATCAATGAGGAAATCTTGAAAGAGTTTTTTTTAAAAAAAAAAAAAGCTTTGCACTTCATATATCTATGATACATATGATATATCATATATCTATGATACATATGATATATCATATATCTATGATACATATGATATATCATATATCTATGATACATATGATATATCATATATCTATGATACATATGATATAT
>CAUYLG010067981.1:0-33018 GCA_963573385.1 Cacajao melanocephalus
ACAATTATTGGCATAAAAGAGGTTTTTAATACCCATTTTTAGACTGCATTCTAGCCTGGGCAATAGAACAAGAATCTCGTTCTCTCTCCCTCTTTCTCTTCCTCTTTCTTTCTCTCTTACATTCTTTTTTTCTTTCTTTCACTGTCACTTTCTTTCCTCTCTTTTTCTTTCTTTCAAAAATAAAAAATAAAAATAAAAAATAAAAAAATAAGATATTAATTCCTAAAGTATTAGTAAACTCATACCAGCTTTTTGTCATTAGTAAACACGTACTAGCTTTTTGTCATTATCCAATTTCTACAATAATAGATATTGAAAATAGTGTTATTATGTAAGCTTATAAACACATTAAAAATTTTTTTATTGTGATAAATGTAACATTCACCATTTAAACTATTTTTAAAAGTACAATTCAGTGGCATCAAGTACATTCACAACATAGTGCAACCATCACTACTATCTAGGTCCAAAATGTTTTCATCACCCCCAAAGAAAACTCTGTACCCATTAATCAGTCACTCCCCAATAACCCCTCCTCCAGCCCCTAGTAATTACTCATCAGCGTTCTCTCTCTCTGGATTTGTCTATTCTGGAAATTTGATATAAATTTGATTATTCAATATGTGTCCTCGGTATCTGGCTTCTTTCATTTAGCATAGTGTTTCCAAGGTTCATCCATGCAGTACTTCATTCCTTTTCATGGGCTGAATAAAATTTCATTTTATAAATATATCACATTTTGTTTATCCATCTGATATGGTTTAGCTCTGTGTCCCCACCCAAATCTCATGTTGAATTGTAATCCTCATGTGTCAGGGGAGGGGCATAGTGGAAGGTGGCTGGTGGATCATGGGGGCAGATTTCCCCTTTGCTGTTCTCAGGATAGTGAGTGAGTTCTCATGAGATCTGATGGTTTTATAAGTGTTTGGAAATTCCTCCTTCACCCCTCTCTCTCCTGCTGTCTTGTGAAGACGCGCCTTACTTCAGCTTCACCTCCCACCAGGATTTTAAGTTTCCTGAGGCCTCCCCAGCCATGTGGAACTGTGAGTCAATTAAACCTCTTTTCTTTATATGTTACCCAGTCTCAGGTAGTTCTTTATAGAACTGTGAGAATGGACTAATACGCCAACCATCCATTGATGGGTATTTGAGATGTTTCTATATTTTGGCTATTGCAAATTGTGCTGCTTTGCACATGGCTATACATGTTTTTGTTTGATCATCAGCTTTCAATTCCTTTTATAAATATCTAGGAGTGGAATTGCTACAATATATGGTAATTCTACATTTAACATATTGAGGAACAATCAAACTGTTTTCCAAAGGGGCAGCACCATTTTCATTTTACATTCCCACCAGCATTGCACAAGGGTTCTAATCTCTCCACATCCTTGTCAACACTTGTTATTTCCTGTGCTTTTTTTTTGACAATTGCCATCCTAATCAGTGTGAAGTGGTGTCTCCTTGTGGTTTTGGTTTCCATTTTTCTAATGATTTGTGATGTTGAGTATCTTTTCATGTGCTTGTTGACTGTTTGTATATTTTATTTGGAGAAATGTCCATTCAAAGACTCTGGGGACTCAAGGGGAAGGGTGAGAGGGGAGTAAGGGATAAAAGACTACACATTGGGTGCAGTGTACACTGCTCAGGTGATGGGTGCACCAAAATCTCAGAAATAACCACTAAAGAACTTATCCATGTAACCAAATGCTACCTGTTCTCCAAAAATGATTGAAATAATTTTGAAAAAAGAAATTACACTGAAAAAAGAAGAAAAAAAGTCCAATCAAAATTTTTTCCTATTTTCAATTGGGTTGTTTTTCTTTTTGTTGAATTGTAGAAGGTCTTTATGTATTCTAGGCACAAGACCTTTATCAAATATATGGTTTGCAAATAATTCTTCCCATTCTATGGATTGTCTTTTTACTCTCTTGATAGTGTCCTTTTGTGTATAAAAGTTTTTAATTTTATAAAGTCCAGTTTACTTTTTTCTTTTGTTGCTTGAACTTCTAGTGTCATATCTAAGAAACCATTGCCAAATTCAAAGTCATGTAGTTTTACCTCTAAGTTTTCTTTTAAAAGCTATATGTTTCAGTTCTTATATTTAATTTTTTAAAAATCCACTTAGAGCTAATTATTATATCTGGTATGAGGTGAAGATGCAACATCAGGCTTTTGTGTGTGTATACCCAGTTGTCTCATTTTTTACATTTTAATATTATAATATCAAATATTCAAAAAAAGAGATCCCTTAAAAATAATGTGTTCAGTTATGTTCACTACAGTATTTTTCATAGTAGCAAAAAACCAGAAACACCATACATGTTCAACAATAGATTCGTGAAATAAATTGTGATATACCTTTATAATATATTATATAGAAATAAAACTAGTATTATTGATAAAAATATCATTAAGTGAAAACTTAAACTGATTAAAATATGGTATGTGCATATACACAACTGTATAGGCATAGAGAAAGATCTTGTGGGATGTACAGCAAGGAGTTAATTTTGGTTATATATGGTGGTGGCGGTGTGTGTGTTTTTTATTGTCTTCCTTTTGTTTGTATCTGTTTTATAAAATTTTTACAGAATGAGCAGTTATTGTTTTTGTAATTTTTTAAAAAGTTACTGTCTTACTAGTAATGTGTGATCTTCATTTTTTAAGGTTCAGAAACCATTGTTCTAGTCTGTTTAAGCCTCATTCCAACCTGTTCTATCCTGTGTTAGCTGACTGCTCTGTGCTTGGCATCTTGCCTATCTTGTCTCTAATTTCTCCTTAATACTTCTCGGTATAGCTGGCTACACTTTCATGTCAAGTCATTCTACCACATAGCTCTTGTTTATTGAACTGATCCACCAAAGGAGGTATAGGAGCAGGGACATGACTGATACAGTGACCACTCCCCAGTCTAGACAAGCCCTAATTTCTATTCTAACTCTGCAGTTACGTTGATCAGAAGGTTAGTCTTTTTTTCTAAGCACACTTTCAAAAAAACTGTGTAATTGTGACTAGTTACTAATGGAGGCATTGCGGAAACTTGCATATTCCAAGAGGCAAGAACAAAAATGAGAGCTAAATGCCCAACATCTTTGTTTCTGGTTAAGACTGACTTATGGAATGCAACATATGTAGTAGCAGCAGCTGCTCTCTAACCCAGCAAACTTCTGTTCATGTTATTTTTATGAAGGCTGATTATGAAATTTTATTACTGGATCTGCTCACCCTTAAACAGTTCTGCTCAAATCTTTGGATATAGCATGCTGATCTGCAACCAACATTTAGTTATTTTTCTCCTTTTTTGTATTTAATGGATTCCAGGAGGTCAGATCTCTTGCCAGTGCTTTCTTTGTGATTTCATCCAGTGACTATCAGGCAGACACAGAGTCAGTTTCTCAGACTCAATTTCTCTCTCTCAATCTCTCACTCTATAGCTGTCTAGCTATCGCTATCTCTATCTCTCTCCCTTCCCCCATCTCTTCCTCTCTCCTTTCCCTCTCTCTCTTAAAAAGGTCTTATTAATAGCATGGGTTTAGAAATTCTACAGTGTGTAATATTTCTTCATTAATAGACATTCGTTATTCTGAAATGAGATCTTTACTATTTAAACTCATCACTAGGATGAAATTCAGTGAAAGAAATCAGCCGTTTGCATCTATTTGACCTCTTTTTCATTTTTTCTTTCCATCTGGATTGCCACAGAGTTCTTGTTCCTGTTATTTGCATCTGTCAGAATATTAGTCACAACATTGCTAGTTCCTTTCTAGCTTAAGCTCTTTTCAGCCGGTATCCAGTTAAATCATTTGAAGTAAGCACGATCATCTTTGATATCTGATCCTAATTGAACTCAAACTTTGTGTACAGATTATACCCTTCATTCAAAAGGCTTCAGATTCCCAGAAATCCACTAACTTTATGGAGTTTTAGCTCAAGATCCATTTTTCAGTGTGTTTTACCCTTTGATCTTTCTTCTATGCCTGCTTGACAAACATAGACATAACATTTTAAGTCCCTGTGGACATTTTCCCCTGAAATTGTATTTCTTTCTCTCTTAGAAAAAATCAAATTCTTTTTGTTGAGTTCTAGTGTGCTTGGCAATTGTGGATGTTAATAAATCATAAATAGGAAGGCTCGTTCTCCTAAGAAAAGAAAATTGTTTGTCAAATGCCTGTGGAAAAATACACAGGGCATTATTCCATAAACTTTATTAGATTCAAGAAGAGAATCATTTTTCTCCATATACTCCAATCTTGAGTATGTAGAATAGTCACCTTGCCAGTGAATTATACCATTTAATTCAGGTAGAAGACAGCATGACAGGAAGATGACTGAAGAGAATCTTACATATGTGGCTTTTAGTCTTCACCTTAAAGATTACATCTGCCTTCTTGAAACAATGTTATTCTGATTTCTTTGATATGACCATTTTCAGTTTTCTGTCTCCATTGTTGCTTCCTCCATCATTGATCAAACTTTAAATGTTGGAGTTCTTAGGGTATGTTTTTTTTTCTCCCTAGATGATTTCATTCATTTCCAAGGTTTCAGCTATGTGCCAGTGAAACCATCCTAGATTTTTATACTGAGCTCCAAACCTGCCTACCATAGGTATTTCATAGGCACCAAAAATTCAACAGGACAAAAAGTGTATCCAAGATTTACAGTACCTTTCCAAAATTCCTGTTTCTCCTTTAGTGCTTTGCATTTCAGTGAAAAGCACTGCTATACACGCAGTTACTCAAGTCAGAAAGCCAAGAGTCATCTTCAAAATTACAGTCTCTCTACTGATAAATTACTCACTAAACGCTATTGATTCTACCACTGACATATCTATCTACATCTCTCCTGCTCCACTGCCAGGATTCTAGAGCAAGCCAACAGATATCACCACTGCCTCTAGCTTGCACCTTGCCTAGCCTTCCATTCCAATTTGCATACTGTAAACATAGGGACCATTTAGCCACATAAACCAGATTGTGCCACTCTGGAACATGAAAACCATTCAGTGATTTCCTGTTGCTCCTAGTGTGAAGCCCAAACTCCTGCCCTTACTCAATCTCCTTGTACTGCTCTGGCCTTCCTTTACATCCTCCAAAATGCCCAGTTCCTTACCATCTTAGGTCCTCTGCACATGCTGCTCTACTTGGAATATCCTTCAATACCCTGTCCCTCCACCAATGGCTTAATTTTCAAATAAATAAATAAATGCCACTAGAACTGATACTATATAAACTATGGATGGTAACAATTAGAAAATTCTTTGGTTCATAAAATGGGAAACACATCAAACAGAAAACATATACAAGTCCTATATGAGGTTCTTCTTCCTGTTCGGCATGCCTACCTTATGATCAATTAATATAATCTAATTTTGTCAGTTGTTCTTGTTGGCACAGCAACACTCTCTTCTATATGGAGAAATGTATAACGTAAAAGACATGTTTTTTCAGTATCTGCATATTATACTAAAAATGAAAATTTTATTCTGTCATCATGTAGACATAAATCCAGATTTTTTACTTCATGTTTCCATTTTTATCCAAATATTTTTAGCTATCTGCACACATTATCTAGTTTTATTTAGATAAAAAACTAGATAACTGGATAAAACTAGATAATTATCTAAATGAGTAGTTTTATTAACCTTCCCATTTGGTTTCAGGAATCATTAAAATATGATACTTATAGAACTAGATTCCTGTGTATCTAATCCATCCGTTGAGGTTAAAGACGAAATAATTATCTTAATAATAACATCTGGATGGCAACATTTCTCAAACAAAATTATATTTAGTGCAAGACAGGGCATCAGAAAAGGTTAACAGTATGATTACATTTGAATTGGATGGTTAGTGCTCAGTGATTTTCTTTTTCCTACATTATTTACATTTTATACATGTATTTACAAAGATAAATAGCCTCTGCTCTATGTTTGACTATATGTCTTTTCCCAGTAACACAAAAAGGATATTGCCAATAGGAAATGTTAGAACAATGTCCCATCTCAGTCCAATTTTATCCCTAGATTACTCAGAGTTTAAAATAAATAAGGGGCAAATTGTCCTAGGCATGTAACCGGATACTGTTCAAGGCCTGTCTCCTACTATAACAGGTGTGCTTTCAATGGCCTTTTATTGCTCTTTTTATCCTCCTCTTGTTCCGTTGTCCCCTAGAGTCAACAGCTGTGACTACTGTTGGGTATCTATAGCACCCAGATTCCTTTCTCCTTTAGTCTTTCAGCAATCTCATTTTCCTAATATATTCGTGTTACTGCTATTGATTGTGCTACAGTACATATTGCAGAAGCTGTTAGACTCTGAAATTCTACTTAATCTGATTTTGGTACAAATAACTCCATAAATTTGCTAGATTATACTGAAGCCAACACTTTCTGGGCATGGCAAAAACAACCTGGCTCTCCATGTCATTCTCTAAAACCCGGAAGCTTTAGTTTGGAATGAACCAGGACACCAAAGGAAAGTAGATGTCTTAAGCCTACCCGAGGCCAAACACACATTTTCCTCCCAAACATTCATCCCTCACTGCTTTTCTAAAAAACTACTCATTGAACAACTACTTGGTGTAAGGCATTATACTTGGAAATAGAGATACAGAGATTATTAAGATATAGTCCTTGCCCTTAAGACTTAAAAGTCCTCTGGGCACAGTAGCTCATGCTGTAATCCCAGCACTTTGGGAGGCCAAAGTAGGATTGCTTGAGCCCAGGAGTTCAAGACCAGCCTGAGCAATATACTGGAAGTACATCTCTGCAAAAAGTTTAGAAAATTAGCCCGGCATGGTGGTGCATACCTGTGGTCCCAGGTACTTGACAGGCTGAGGTGAGAGGATCACTTGAGCCTGGGAGGTTGAGGTTACAGTGAGAACCATGATCATGCCACTGCACACCAGCCTGGGTGACAGAGCAGACCCTGTCACAAAGAAAAAAAAAAGACTTAAGAGTCTTATGATAGAGACAGATTCAAAAGCAGGCAAGTACCATGAAATATGGTAAATAAGGATGAAAGAGGCCGGGCGCAGTGGCTCAGGCCTGTAATCTCAGCACTTTGGGAAGCCAAGGCTCGTGGATCACTTGAGGCCAGGAATTTGAGACCAGCCTGGCAAACATGGTAAAACCCCATTTCCACTAAAAATACAAAAATTAGCTCTGTATGGTTGCTCAGGCCTGTAGTCCCAGCTACTCCAAAGGCTGAGGCATGAGAATTGCTTGAACCCAGGAGGCGGAGGTTGCAGTGAGCTGAGATCGTACCACTGCACTCCAGCCTGGGCGACAGAACAAGACCCTGACTCAAAAAAAAGAAAAATTATGAAAGAGAACTGTGGATCAAAAAAGGGCACTTTAGGATCAGAAAACTTCCCAGAGGAAGTGACATCTAAGTGGAAATCTAAAAGTAACCTCACTAAACACTAGAAAATATAAGACGTGCAGTGTTTACAAAGGCACAAAGTCTTGAAGTAACATGGCTTACTCAATGAATGGTCAGTACTCCCTCACGGCTAGAATGTATGATTCAAGGATATAGTGAGGGGCACAGTAAAAGAAGGCTGTGGAGGAATGCAGGGACAAGTCAGCTAGGCTAAGAAGCAAGCACTTTATCATTTAGGGCAACGGGGATCCACAAAAATGTTTTAAGTTAGGGCATGATACAATCAGAATAGAGCCTTGGATAGGTTAACTGGGTGGCAGTATGGAAAATAGATAGGAAAGGGTCAAGACTGCTGTCAAAATGATCCAGAGGAGAGATAAGGGTAAACTAAGGCATTGGTAGAGGGAATGGAGAGGGTATGACATACTAGAGGCACTTAGAAGGTTGAATTGCCAGTACATGTAATAATATAGTTATGATATAACATGGGAAGTACTATAATAATGGTAAATACAAAATACTATCTAGGGGCCAGGTACGGTGGCTCATGCCTGTAATCCCAGCACTTTTGGAGGCCGAGGCGGGTATATCACAAAGTCAGGAGATCGAGACCATCCTGGTCAACATGGTGAAACTCCATCTCTACTAAAATGCAAAAAATTAGCCAGGCGTTGTGGTGCACGCCTGTAGTCCTAGCTACTCAGGAGGCTGAGGCAGGGGAATTGCTTCAACCCAGGAGGCGGAGGTTGCAGTGAGCCGAGATCGTGCCACTGCACTCCAGCCTGATGACAGAGACTGTGTCTCAAAAAAAAAAAATACTATCTAGAAGAGAAAGCAAACATTTTTCTTTTTTTGCCTGAAAGAGTTGGGGAGATTAGTTTGGTTATTACAGGCAGAAGAAACAACATATGTGAGGGCACAGATGAGTTAAAGTACCCAGTGAATGGCAAAAGTGGTGTGTGTTGTGAGTGTATGTATGTGTGTGTATGTTTAGCAACAGAGCACTTTTCCTAACTTTTTCTGCAAACTTCAATATTTAAAATAGACAGAAGTGATGGACCACTTTTGGCAAAATATTTCACTGGCAGAACTCTGGAGCATCCTGTCCTGTGAGTTTCTGTGGAGCGCAATTGAAAACCTGCTATGGTAGAAGCTTATTTGCTTAAGTCCAAATCACTGAGCTAAGCTAAAAGTGGATTATTAGACTACTTAAAGAGAAATTAAATTAGCTGCCTCTTAGGAGTTTTCTTGATCCATTGCTCCCTCAATCTAAGCTGTGTGCCAGGTACTATCTAAAGCACTGCAAAGAGCTATATTCAACCCCTGCAATTAAGGGGAAACTGGGAAAACAATTCCTTTGTCCATAGGGCCAATTGCATTTTAACAAAACCCCATACTCCCTTATTAGTCTTTTGCATTTTAGTATTAACATAAGTAAATGAATAACTTATCCCAAGGACGTATGCTATGTATGCATATTGAGTTCTAGGTTGAATACAGGAGTTCCGAGGTCCCAACTCACCTGTCTCAACAATGACTCTTAAAACCATGTTATTGTGTCTTGGTGGGGGTCAGGAGGGATAATGCCTTCCTTCATACTCCAGTTTCCTGCTTTTTACATTATTCTGTTCTTTGGATTAACAGTCTTCAACCTAAGTGAACATACTCCCAGGGTGCCCACAGACTTAAAGAGATACATAGGTAGGTATTGTATGTGTGTCTTTTTGTTTTTAACAAATTTCCAGATTTTTCACTTCCATTTGTACTCTTCTAAACTTGCTTTGTGTCAGAACATACCTGATGGTTCTACTTTCCCACTTCCTTTCTCCCACTTTACAAAAACAAAGGCATATCTCTAACTCATCTCAAGGCTTCCCTTGGTACCTGGCCCCAAAACATGAAAACTTCTTGAGCACCAAAAGCGATAATTGGAAATATTGATGTTGATATTGAGAAATGCATGAGCACAGTACTGAGTGCATTACTTTAATGATAGTATAGCAAATACTTTTATAAAGGCAAGTCGTTTCCAATGCCTTGCTTTCAACAAAATCATAGGAGAATCTAACCAAGTTGTCATTTGCTAGATCATTACACATAAAAATTGTGATAGATATAATGCAATCTTTGGCATATATTTAGGAAAGTGTTTCATTGAATGATATTATTTTAACTAAACTCCTTTCATTCTTATCCTCTCATTTACATGAACAAGATTTCTCAACATCTTAAGTACACTAAAAATATTGAAATTGTTCTCATTCTAACAATAAGTAAAATTGATCCACAGATATATGAACTGTTTTAAAAAATCCACTTCCATCACATTAAGAGATACATTCCCAATAAAATTCTATTTTACGTTTATTAAGCATAAGGTTTTATAATATATTTATGTTACTCTAACCAGTCGTGTGCTAATGATTATTAAAAAACAGTCCCAAAGACTCTGAGCCTTACAGTCACAGAAATAAAATTTTTTTACAATGTAAACTTACATGTTTTGTGGTAGGAATTAGGATGTGATAACAGAAGATATTCTAAATGAAAATATATTATACTATGATACAATTCCTTGGTGTGAATTGAATCAAAATATAAGTTCAAGACAAAAAAGTATAATATAGAATTTCTGGCTGTGCAAAAGGAGTATCTTTCTCAGGTGCAGTGGCTCATGGCTATAATCCCAACCACTTTGCAAAGCCAAGGCAGGAGGATTGCTTGAGTCCAGGAGTTTGAGACCAGGCTGGGCAACATAGTGAGATCCCATCTCTATAAAAAAATTAAAAATTAGCCAGGCACAGTGGTATGTGCCTGTGGTCTCAGCTACTCAGGAGGCTGAGGTGGGAGGATCATTTGAGCCTGGGAGGTTGAGGCTGCCATGAGCTTTGATGGCACCACTGTACTCCAGCTTGAACGACAGAGTGAGTGTCTCAAAAAAAAAAAAAAAAAGAAAAGAAAAGAAAAAGAAAGAAAGAAAGAGAAAAAGAAAAGAAAAGGAATATCTTCATATATCTTTTAAATGGATATTGGTAGGTATCAAACTGCTATGGTAATTGGTCCCCCTTATATTTTTTAAAAGGATGCAACAGTTTTATTTTCAAACATCAATATTTGCAATATGCCAGAAATTACATCACTTGAAATATTTAAGCTTTCATAAATCCCTCCATAGTTGTTAGATGTCAACTTTAAGATATGTTATGGGGGCCAGGTATGGTATGGTAGCTCATTCCTGTAATTCCAGCATTTTGGGGAGCCAAGGTGGGAGGATCACTTGAGGCCAAGAGTTCCACACCCAGCTGGGCAACATAGCAAGACTCCATCTCTATTTTTTAAAAAGAAGAAAAAAGATATGTTATGGAGCAGAGTTTTTCCATAATTCCTTTAGGGGTTATGCAAGTAAAAAAATGTGAAGGCCACTGTTTTAGTCAGAGAATTCACCAAGGGCTGTTTTAACCTACCTTTATCTTCAGGGGTTCCTGTTCCCAGGAATTGCCAAGGGTAAAGCAAATTGGAGCTATTGTGTCACTAATTTATTCCCTTTACACGCCAGAAATAGGGCCTCTTCCTAGGCCAGACACAAGACCTTCCTTCCCACTAACTTTTTGTGTCTCTACTTTTAACCTCCTTCACTTGTGCCTTCACTTTCCTTTAGCTCTCCCTGCTTCCCCTCTCCTAACTCAAACTTTCAACAGGGCTTCTCTTCTTCCTTTGCCTGAGTACAAATATGCCTTTAATTATGAATATAATGAATTCACAACAGCTATAAACTGAAATGCTCAGAAGCCAAAAGAGGGAGACTTCAAGTTGCAGTTTCTGGAAACATTTACAACCAGCTGCTAAGGGCTCACAGCTGCCCCTCTTCCCCAGAGAATTGCCCTGGTCTAATAGGAGCTGCCCATCAAGGAGTCTACACCCCAGTCTGGAAGCATCTCCTAGCCAGAAACCTGATAAGAGCTTTAAAAGGCTGGTCTCTTGATACCAGAGGGAACAACACTGCTGTGTGGTTTATGCTCAAGAACCACCTGCCATGGATCAAGTCAGCGTGAGCCTGTCTTTCCCAGTTCTAAAATCAAGCACACCCTTCTCCTCCTTGTTGATATGTTCTATCAGACATCTTTTCCCCAAACAGAACAGTTATGGATACATTGAAGATCTGTAGACATAAACACCTCTTCCCAAAGCCAGCCCCTATGATCTCTGATAGTATCTGCTGTCTTAGAGAACTCTAGCAACGCTGTTGCTTTCTGCCCAGTACAAACTTCCCCCTGATTTCGTTCCATGTGTTTGAATAAATGAATAGATGAATGAATGCATCACAAACAATGGCTTGTTCTCTATGTTCTTTGGCTTTAAAGCTGTGATCAGGTTGTAAAGAACTAACAGAGTTCTTATTTTTTGTAGAGATGGAGTTTCATCATGTTGGCCGGGCTGGTCTCAAACTCCGGCCTCATGTGATCCACCTCCCTCGGCCTCACAAAGTGCTAGAATTACAGAGGTGAGCCACCACGCCTGGCTGAGATTTTTTTCTTTGACTCATGTGTTATTTAGAAGTATGTTTTTAATCTCCAAGTAGTTGGGGATTTTCCATTTATTGCTTTCAAGTATAATTCCACTGTGGTCTGGGAGCAGGCCTTGTATGAGTTCTATTCTATTTATTAAGGTGGGTTTTAGGGTACAGAATACAATCTATCTTGGCGAGTGTTGCAAGTGAGGTTGAGAAGAATGTGTGTTCTGCAATTGGATGAAGTTAACTGGAAATCTCAATTATATCCAGTTTAATGATGGTGCTGTTGAGTTCAACTATGCCCTTACTGATCTTCTGCCTGCTGCACCTGTCCATTTCTGACAGTGGAGTGTTGCAGACTCCAACTATAATAGTGGATTCATCTATTTCTCTTTTCAGTTCTGTTGGGTTTTGCTCTGTTGTCAGGAGCATACATGTCAAGAAGTATTATGTCTTCAGGAAAAACTAACCCCTTCATTATTATTTAATGCCCTGCTTTATCCCTAACTTTCTTTGCTCCAAAATATCTTTGTCTGAAGTTAATATAACTACTGCCACTTTCATTTCATTAGTGTTAGCACATTATATCTTTCTCCATCCATTTACTTTGAACCTAGTGTGTTTATATTTAAAGTGGGTTTCTTGTAGAAAACATGCTATTGGGTCTTGGTTTTGGTTTTGTTTGTTTGATTGTTTGTTTTTGAGACAGATTCACTCGTCGCCCAGGCTGGAGTCAACGACATAATCTTGTCTCACTGCAACCTCCACCTCCCTGGTTCAAGAGATTCTTCCACCTCAGCCTCCTGAGTAGCTGGGATTACCGGCACCCACCACCAAGACCGGCTAATTTTTGTATTTTTAGTAGAGATGGGGTTTCACCATGTTGGCCAGGCCAGTGTTGAACTCCTGACCTCAGGTGGTCCACCCGCCTTGGCCTCCCAAAGTGCTGGGATTACAGGGATGAGCCACTATGCCTACCTGGGTCTTCTTTTTTTGATCCACTTTGACAATCTGTCGTTTAATTGGCACATTTAGACCACTGACATTCAAAGTGATTATTGATATCACTAGATTAATATCTACCACATTTGGTGGGGCACAGTGGCTCACACCTATAATCCCAATATTTTCAGAGGCTGAGGCGGGTGGATCACTTGAGGTCAGGAATTTGAGACCAGCTTGGCCAACATGGTGAAACCCCATCTGTACTAAAACTATAAAAATTAGCCAGCATGGTGGTGCATGCCTGTAATCCTAGCTACTTGGGAGGCTGAGGCAGGAGAGTCACTGAAACCCGGGAGGCGGAGGTTTCAGTGAGCCAAGATCATGCCTCTGCACTCCAGCCTGAGTAATAAAGTGAGACTCTGTCTCAAAAAAAAAAAAAAGAAAAAGAAAAATCTACCATATTTGTTACCATTTTCTATTTGTTGCCCTTGTTATTTGTTCCTGTTTTTGGCTTTTCATTCTTTTTCTCCCTTTGGTGGTTTTAATTGACATTTTATGTTATTCCATTTTTCTCTTCCTCTTAGCATGTCAGTTATATTTATTTATGTATTTTTTAAGTTTTTATTGGTTGCCCTAGATTTTGCAATATACAGTTACAACTAATCTAATTTTCATTTTCAGATATCACTATACCACTTCACAGGTTATGCAAAATGCCTTATAACAAAAAATTAGAACAACAAAAAATTTTAATTCTTTCATCTTGTCTCTTGTGTCTTTCCTGTCATTAATTTCACTTATATATAAGAATATATAAGCATATATATATATATATATATACACACGTACATAGGCACACAATTAAATGTATTGTCATTATTTTGAACTGTTAGATCAACTAAGAATAAGAAAAATAAAAGTATTTATTTTACCTTTGCTTATTCATTCTCCAGTGCTCTTTCTTTTTTATGTAGATCTGAGTTTCTAACCTATATCACTTTCCTTCTTTCTGAGACACTTCTTTTAATATTTCTTGCATGACAGGTCTATTGGCGACAATGACCCTAACATTTTGTCTGAAGAATGTTTTTAGCTAGCCTTCACTTTTGAAGGGTATTTTTTTTTCCTTCTGTAAGAAAGTTATTGAAGGATAATTTTGCAGTGTATTGAATTCTAGGTTGGTGAATTTTTCTCTTACCACTTTAAATATTTCACTCTACTCTCTTTTTACTTGCATGGTTTCTGAGGGGAAGCTGGATGTAATTCTTATTTTTGCCTTTCTATAGGTAATGTAGTTTTTTTCCCTCTGGCTTCATTCAAGAGTTTTTCTTTATCTTGGATTCTCTGAAGTTTGACTACAATATGCCCAGCTGTCGTTTTTTGCTATTTACTATGCTTGCTGTTCTCTGAATTTCTTGGATCTACAGTCTGATGTCTGACATTAATTTGGGGAAATTTTCAGTAATTATTGCTTCTAATGTTTCTTCTGTTCATTTCTTCTCCTAATATTCTCATGATTACATATTTTGTAGTTGTCTCACAGTTCGTGGATATTCTGTTCTGTCACTTTGAGTCTTTTTTGCCTTTGCTTCTCAGTTTGGAAAGTTTCTGTTGTCATATCCTCAAGCCCAGAGATTCTTTCCTCAGCCACATCTAGTCTACTAATAAGCCCATCAAAGGCATTCTTCAGTTTGATTCTAATGTTTTTAACTCCTAGCATTTCTTTTGATTCTTTCTCAGAATTTCCATCCTCTGCTTATGTATCCATCTGTTCTTTGATGTTGTCTACTTTTTTCATTAAAGCCTTTAGCACATTAATCATATTTTTTAAAAAAATTCTTGGTCTGATCATTCTAACATTCTTGCCATATCTGAATCTAGTCCTAGTGCTTGTCCTGTCTTTTCAAATTGTATTTTTTGGTTTTTCATATGCCTTGTAATTCTTTCTTGGTCAAGGACATGATGTGCTGAGAGAAAGGAACTGCTGTAAATAGACATCTAGTAATGTAGTGGTAAGGTGTGAAGCCGGGCAAGCATGCTATAGCCCTATAGTCATGTCTCAGTCTTTTAATGAGCCTGTGTCCCTGCAGTGTGTACTTCACAAGTGCTTCTCAGTCCTCTGCACCTCCAAATTTGGTAAAACAGGATGGCTACAGTGAGCTGGCATTGGGTATTTCCCTTCCCCGAGGTCACTTAAGTCCTCATGAAACTCCAGTAGGTTAGGTTCTGCTTAAATAGTTTCTCCTGGGGGCAGACTTTTTCAGGCTTATTATCCCAGCACTTCGAAAGACCAATGCAGGAGGATCACTTGAGCTCAGGAGTTTGAAACCAGCCTGAGCAACATAGTGAGACCCTTTCTCTACAAAAAATAAAATGAATTAGCTGGGCATGGTGGTGTGTGTCTGTAGTCACAGCTACTTCAGAAGCTAAGGTGGGAGGATTGCTTGAGCCGGGGAGGTGGAGGCTGCAGTGAGCCATAATCATGCCAATGCACTCCAGCCTAGGTGACAGAGCAAGGCTCTATCTCAAAAAAATTGTAATAAAAACTTTAAAATTTAAAATAAAGAACACAGCCATGTGTGGTGGCTCATGCCTGTAATTCCAGCACTTTGGGAGACCAAAGTGGGAGGATCGCTCCAGTCCAGTAATTTGAGACCAGCTTGGCCAACATGGTGAAACCTCATCTCCACTAAAAATATAAAAGTTAGCCAGGTATGGTGGTGCACGCCTGTAATCCCAGCTACTTGGGAGGCTGAGGCACGAGAATTGCTTGAACCCAGGAGGTAGAGGTTACAGTGAGACAGGATGGTGCCACTGCACCCCAGCCTGGGAAACAGTGCGAGACCCTGTCTCAAAAAAAATAAAAAGAAAGAAAGAAAGAAAGAACAGGATGCTCTGGCTTATTTCAAAATGATTTCCTTTCCCCTCCCCTTACTGGAATTTCAAGGAGATTTCTCTCTGATATTCACTGTGAGAAACAGATCAAGCTCCTGGAGGTAAAATTCACAAAAGCGTGATCTCCTGTCCCCATGACTGGGGACCCCAGAGTTTTTAGCTCTCAGAGGTGTCCACACTGAGCTTTCAGCAATTCCTCAACTATAGTTCAGGTTTCCCTACCACTGCACTGGTTCCAACAGAGGTTTGGGCAACACGGCGAAACCCCGTCTCTACTAAAAAACAAAAAATTAGCCAGGCGTGGTGGCGTGCGCCTGTAGTCTCAGCTACTCAGGAGGCTGAGGCAGGAGAATCACTTGAACCTGTGAAGCACAGGTTGCAATGAGCCGAGATCGTGCCACTGCACTCCAGCCTGAGTAACAGAACAAGACTCCATCTCCAAAAATGTATATACATATTACACTAATAGGCATATAACACTGATGCTGAGCCCTAAGTCCCACATTAGAAAGTTTTCCATCTCTTCAACAGATTTGCATCTCCTCTGATTATTGAGGATTGTAAATACACACAACTTTTTACCTCTGCCATAATTTGCACTTTATTATTCACAATTGTTTCTAGCATAGGAGTCAGTATCCTATAAAATCCTGATTATTTCTCACCAACTTCAATTTTTTAATTCTCTTTATTATTCTTTTTTCTGATACAGGATCTCACTCTGTTGCCCAGGGTGGAGTATACAGAGTTGCGATCCTGGCCCACTGCAACCTCAAACTCCTGGGCTCAAAGGATCCTCCCACCTTTGCTTCCCAAGTAGTGGGACTACAGGTGCATGCCACCACGCCCAGCTAATTTTTGCATGCTTTGTAGAGACAGGGTTTCCCTATGTTGCCTAGACTGATCTTGAACTCCTGGCCTCAAGCTATCCTCCTGCGACGGCCTCTCAATGTGCTGAGTTTACAGGCTTGAGCCATCGCCCCCAGCTGAGTTTATTTTTAAATAAAGGGTTTGAGGTAATTCATATTTCAGAAACTCAAATGAAGATGTCTATAGATAGCTAAAAACATAGGTGTTGCAAAACAAGTGAAAGGTCAGGGCCAAAAGCGTATATTGAAGAGTGGTTTTCTCTTATTAAAATGCTATTCATATAAGCTCAGTCTTTATATTTGGCACAAAGTATAGGCATCTGATTACAGTGTTAAAAACCTAAAAAAAAATTAAGACTGGATGTGGTGGCTCATGCCTATAATCCTAGCACTTTGAGAGGCCAACAGTGAAGGATCGCTTGAGTCGAGGAATTTGAGACCAGCCTGGGCAACACAGCAAGACTCTGTCTCTATTGTTTTTTAAAAAAGAAAATTACTAAACAAAAATGTCTAGCTGCTCTTTCTTCTGAATGTTCTATCAGAAATTTTTATTTAAAGGAAATTTCTGGAAAAGAATCCTTTTCTTTTTTCTTTTTTTTAGGAAGAGTCTCACTCCATCACCCAGCTGGAGTCCAGTGGTGCTATCTCGGTTCACTGCAACCTCTGTCTCCTGGGTCCAAGTGATTCTAGTGCCTTAGCCTCCTGAGTAGCTAGGATAACAGGTGTGCACCACCATACTCAGTTAACTTTTGTATTTTTTAGTAGAGATGGGGTTTCACCATGTTGGCCAGGCTGGTCTTGAACTCCTGAGCTCAAGTAATCTGCCCACCTCTGCCTCCCAAAGTGTTGGGATTATAGGCGTGAGCCACTGTGCCTGGCCAAGAACTTTCAATTTAACAAAGATCTTCACTGTAGCAAGCGATGGTGAAAGAAATTTATTCTCACTAGGCAGCAACTTGGAGAATATTGGAACCATTGAGATAAAATGTTATTCATATTTAATTTTTGCTCGAAGAGAATTTTGTGTTTCAATTAGCCTGTGAATTTTCAACATATTTTTTGACACCTTAGGTTATCTAAAAGAGATTTAAACTGATACTTTACAAATCAATCACACCTGAATCTTTGCACTGAAGAATAAGATTTTCATTTCACTGATTGAAATTTATTTATGTTTTTAAGAGACAGGGTCTCACTGCCACCCAGGCTGGAGTACAGCGGCATGAACATAGTTCACTGCAGCCTCGAACACCTAGGTTCAAGCAATCCTCCTGACTCAGTCTCCCAAAAAGCTAGGGCTGCAGGTGTGCCCCACCACACCTGGCTAATTTTATTTTTTTACTTTTTGTAGACACAAGGGTCTTACTATGTTGCCCAGGCTGGTATCGAACTCCTAGCCTGAAGTGATCTTCCCACTTAGGTCTCCCAAAGCACTGGGATTACTGGTGTAAGCCACCATGCCTGGCCCCACTACTTGAGATTTTTTTTAATGTTGTTTTAGAGGCTAAGTCAAAAAACATAACAGTCTCTTCTCTTATCTCAGGGTTCTAGTGCACATATAATGGTTTGAGACCTTGGAGGCCTGTTTCTTTGACATTATGCACCAATTACTTTGCAGGACCTTCTCCTTAGTTCAGCTAAAACCAGATTTTTGTCCCACAACAAGGAAAGTTTAGGATCACGGACACATAGAAGGATGAGGAAAATGGAATTCAATGGGCGAAAGAAAACAGGAAAAATAACTTCCAGCAAAGCGAGAGTCCTGCTAGCAGGTTTCCCATCTCACAGATTGAATCCCAAGTCACCATATAGGAACAAGAGAGGCCAGGCTCCTCCCACAAGCAGTGTGAACTTCCTGAAGGTCCACCCCATACTCCCAGCGAGCAAGTGGGCATTATTCAGAAAGAATCAGTAGGGAAAGGGCAGGCTTCATCCAGGACCAGCAGTCCAGTTTTTCAGCCTTCAGGCAAGCTGTTTTAGGCTTGAAGGCGGGCTTTTGCCAGGGACCCTTGGCTATCTCCTGTCTCTATCATTACATTACGCACTGAGGATGTGATGACTCATGCCTCCTCAAAAATCATCTTTATTATCTATGTAGCTCCATTTATTCTAAGAAATGCAATCTTATGTATGCTGAAGGAAATAAAAGCAATATGGATGCTGGCTCATAGGAGAAAAAGTGCAGACAATCTAGAACTTAAGATGATTCTGAGTCAAGTGCAAACTGTAAGAAGACATGAAGAGAAAGAACTAAAGTTGTCAGCGGTGGCAAAGATACGAGTTACCCCAAGTTACCAGCAGCATATCCGTGCAGGTCTGGAGCAACTTCAGCCCTTGCCTCCTCAAAAGAAAGAATTTCACTGAGGGGCATAAAGTAGAATGAGACTGAGGCAAGTTCTAGAGCAAGAATGAAAGTTTATTTAAAAGGTTTTAGAACAGGAAAGAAAGAACCCTTGGATGAGATCCAACTGGGTGCCTGAAGGTCAAAGAGAGAAAAAAAGCACCTTTAATCTTGATTCTGGGACTTCATAGGCTCACTTCTTTTCCGTGATTCTTCCCTTAGGGTAGACTTTGCACATGTGCAGTGCCCTCCTTACCCTTGAGAACTGAGCATGTGCAGTGTGTTTAGGAAGTTGTATGCATGCCCATCTGAGGCTTTCTGCCCTTTTTCTGGTGGCATGTACCTGAAAGATCGTACTTCGCTATTTTTGTCTCTTAATATGCATGCCCAGAAAGTTGCTTCTCCCAGGGTCCTGCTTTAATGAACACTTTAATGTTGACGGGTGTGGACCATCAGGAAATGGCCTCTCCTTGGCACCAGCTGCAAATTTATCACTTTTAGAGAGGCAATGCAATAATTGCCAAGCTATCACCCGACCTTTGTAGTGGGTCAAGGAGAGCTGTCTCCTGCCCGACTCACACCTAACTACCTGTAACAAAGTGACAAGAACAGACTGGCGAAAAAGTAGCATGGAGAAACTGGACTCCAGAGCAGCTCATGTAACCTGAGCTAGGTCAACGGCCAAGCTAAAATTTTATTCAGGAGATTTGGAGAAGAGCAGTCCAACTGGTAGCCAGGCCAATTTCTGTTACAAGTGTTGTGGAATCCTAGGCTTATGCCTAGAGCCCAGGATTTTTTCATAGTTACCAGGGTCCTAACAGTTATCCTGGCTGACTTGAGGGTGAAGGACTTGAAACTTAGAAGATCAACTTGTGAATAGCCCTGTAAGACTTGGCTCTGGACTTATCTGGGCAATTATCATTTGTTATACTGGGTATGGTTTGGAACCTGAGATTTTTCACTGTGGCTGTCCATGCATCTTTCATGGTGGGGAGTAAAGGTCAATTCTGAAAAGGAGGACTGATATCTAAAAGGAGACAGTCTTGATCCTCTGAGGAACGGTGATGAGAGAATGATAAAAATGGGTAATATTTTGTTCCTTGATTAGTCCTGGCATTTTGGCCCAAGAAAGTGTTTTAAAAAACAAGTCTGACATTCTTCTAGGTAACATCTCCAACATTCTGCTGTTTAAAACTGTGACTATCTTTTCTCAAGGGAATGAAAAACGAATGACTGAAATAAATGTACAGTTCAAAGAACAGTTTCCTGAAGTAATCAAAAGTGAACCTTAAGAAAATAATTCTCTTTCCCTGCTTGTATTAGCTGCTAATAGCAAACAGTACACCATTTGGTATCAAATGATGCTTTTAATGAACCTCAGAGAGAGAAGGAAGTACAACTTACTACTGTAAACAAGCCTGAGGGGACACAGAGTCTGTGTTGTCACGGTGTGCAAAGAAATATTAATAGAATACTCAGCTGAACATACGTATTTATCAACTTATTTTGTGTGTGCTCAAATTCATATTCTAGAGGTTTTACTTAATACTGACAACTTATAGTCATATTTATTTTATTAAAATTGTTCATAAGGGTAGGCAGTAGATGTAGCAGTTAAAATCATAAGCTTAAAAAAACAAACAGGGTCTCGCTCTGTCACCAAGACTGAGTGCAGTGATGCAGTCATGAATCGTGGCTCCCTGCAGCCTCAAACTCCTGGGCTCAAGCAATCCTCCTGCCTCAGCCCCGCAAAGTGCTGGGATTATCGATGGGATTAGCAACCCCAGCAAAATCATAAACTTTAAAGTCCAGGATGCAAATCCGGTATCTGCTACTTCCTGGTTGTGTGACCCTAGGGGTTTCTGAAATTCTCTGAGCCTCTATCTCCATGTAGTACATATTTCACAGGGTTATCTTGAGAGCTGAATACGGTCACCAATGTAAAACGATTAACAGAGTGCTTGGTTCATAAGTACCCCTACATAACAGGTGCTGTGATACTGTTTGTTTCATTCTTCTCATAATTGAGTGATGGAATCAAATTTTAAAATACCATTTCTTAAAGTCCCCCAAAGAGCACCATGATGTCCAAGTACTCTGACACTTGAGCAAGTTTGAGAATGACTTCCCAAATACAGCACAGACTATGCGTAAGTCCACGACATTACACGTTAAAAGAAAAATGGACTAAAAAAGGACCTTTGCATGAGCAAAAAACATGAAAAGGAGCCTCCAGGGAAGAAAACCATGCAAGGAAAGATATTGCTGAAGGAAAAACCCACATCCAAATGTCAGAGGGCTACAAAGTACAGGATCTTCAGGGAGAGTAAATATCACCACCTTACAACTGGGATTCCATGACCATGCTAGCCTTGCAGAAAACAGAAAATCACAAGTCAATATTTTTCTGGGTCCATCCCCTTGCACTCTCTAGGAGTTTCACTTCCCATTCCCTACCCACACATTCCCCCAATCTCCTAGGTTCCCCCTTCCCCAGCAAACAACAACAAAAACAACAACAACAAAAATGGAACCTCATTTTTCTCATTAGTAAAATGGTGTATATGAGACCATCTCCTAGTATGCCATTCCCTAATTGTGTGAACCTACTTGTTATTTTACATCTCCCAGAGGTTTTTCCTAGTTTCTGTTCTCTCCTAGCCCCTTAAATCGGTTTATCAGGCATTTGTGCCAACTGCTTATATTCTCAGACTGCATTTGTGCCTGGACCTTCTCATCAGCAGGTGGATGTTTAAACAAACTGGTACATTCATACAAGGAAATACTACCTAGCAATAAAAAAGATCTATTTATCCATGTGACTTTGTACATAGATCTGCCGTATGCTGAGTGGAAAAAAAAAATCAGACTCAAAAGGCTACGCAACGGCCAGATGCAGTGGCTCACACCTGTAATCCCAGCACTTTGGGAAGAAGAAGTGGACCCATCGCTTGAGCCCAGGAGTTCAAGGCCAGCCTGGACAACATGGTGAAATCTCATTTCTACAAAAAAATATAAAAATTGGCTGGGTGTAGTGGTGCACGCCTATAGTTCCAGCTACTCAGGAGGCAGAAGTGGGAGGATCACTCAAGCCCAGGAGGTCGAGACTGGTGAGCCAAGCTGTGATCATGCCACTGCACTCCAGCCTGGGTAACAGAGTGAGACCTTATCTCAAAAGAAAAAAAGCTAAATACTGTATGATTCTATTTATATGACATTCTGGAAAAAACAAAACTACAGGGACAGAAATCAGATCGGATGTTACCAAAAGCTGGAATAGAGGGATTGATACAAAATGTGTGAAATGTAAAATTTTTGACCCTATGACCTTTACCCCTGTTATTATGCCCACCTGAATACATTATGTTACATGGCAAAATAGACTTTACTTTGCACATGTAATTAAAGTTAGTAATCAGTTGACCTTAAAATACCAATGTTATCCTGGATAATCATATGTGTGGATAAACCCAGTGTAATCACATGACCTTTTAAAAGCAGTAGTCAGGTTTGAAGTACAAGAAGGATTCAACTCACTGCTGACTTGAAGGTGGAGAAGGCCAAGTGTCCAGAAAATGAGGACCTCAGTTCTAGAGCTGCAGGGAACAGAATCCAGCCAATAGCCTGATGGAGCTTCTAAGCAGCTTTACTCAGAGCCTCCAGAAAGGAACTCAGTCTATGCAACACTTTGATTTCAGTTTTGTGAGATACTTAGCAGAGAGCCCCGACATACTGTCCTAAATTTTGACATACGGCAGTGTGCTACAGTAAAATGAGTGCTGCTTTCAACCACTAAGTTTGTGGTAAGTTATTATTCCAATAATAGAAAACTAACACAAAAAGGCGTGAAGGAATTTTTTTGATAATAGAAATATTCTGTATCTCGATTGTGGTGGTGGTTACACAACTGAACAAGTTTGTTAAAATTCTTTGAACTGTACATTTTAAAAGACTAAAGTTTACTTCATACAAATCATACCTCAATAACCCTAAAAAAAAGTAAAACTCATCAAATTGCACTTTAAATGGGTAAATGGGTATATCTTATTGTTTGTAAACTATACTACAAATAAAATGGATTTTAAAAGAAACAACAGGCCAGTAAAGTGGCCCATGCTTGTGACTTCAGCAATTTGAGAGGCCTAGGTAGGAGAATTACATTTTTTTTTTTTTTTGAGACGGAGTCTCACTCTATTGCCCAGGCTGGAGTGCAGTGGTGCAATCTTGGCTCACTGCAACCTCTGCCTCCTGGGTTCAAGCAATTCTCAAGCCTCAGCCTCCTGAGTAGCTGGCATTACAGGCTTGCGCCACCACACCTGGCTAATATTTGTACTTTTAGTAGAGACAGGGTTTCACCATGGTGGCCAGGATAGTCGTGAGCTCCTGACCTCAGGTGACCCACACACCAAGGCCTCTCAAAGTGCTGGGATTACAGGTGTGAACCACCACGCCCAGCCTGTTGGAGGATTACTTAAAGCCAGGAGCTGACAAGCGTGAGCAACAAAGTGAGACTCCTATCTCTACTAAAATAATTAAAAATTTAGCAAGGCATAGTGATGCCTGTCTGTTGTCCCAGCTACTTAGGAGGCTAAGGCAGGAGGATCACTTGACCCCCGGAGTTCAAGGCTGCAGTGAGCCATGATTGTGTCACTGAATTCCAGCCTGGGCAACAGAGTGACACTCTGTATCTAAATAAATAATAAATAATTAAATAAATAAAATTTAAAAATAAAAAGAAACAACAAAATTCTAGTTCAAGGGTGATCTGTGAGAGTTTTCCCTTGCTCCCATTTTCCCTCAGTAGAGATAATCAACCATGCCTTTTTTCCTACTACGACTGTACTTTATTATTTACTTCTATTTTTCCCGTAAGACTATATTGTTATTTTAAATTATATGTGTATTGCTATAGACTCCCTGAGCAGAAGGACCATGTTTTCATCTCTAGATCATGAGTGCCTAAAATACAGCAAGTGCTCTATCAATTTTATTTGATTTGCGTGATTGTACATGAGTATATCTAAAACTTTCTAAATGTTTCTTTCAAAATTTTTCTGGCTAGATCTCTTCCTAGTCTTAATAAATTTTATATATTTATTACTATGTAAAGCATTGCTATTTTTAGATTCAAAACCACTTCCTTAAACTTCAAGGGAATCACAACCAATTTTTGGTGTTCTTGAATACAGTGAAAGTGCTCATGTGTACATTACCTCTTACACTTCATTTGTAGATTTTTATAGCATACCCCTTTTAGATCTTTTTTTTCTAAAAAGCAATCCAGTTTAAAATGCTATTTCAACAATACAGATAGCCCCTGACTTATGATTGTTTGACTTAGGATTTTTCAGCTGTACGATGGTGCAAAAGCAATACACAGGCAATAGAAACTGTACTTAAAGTACCCACACAACCATTTTGTCTTTCATTTTCAGTATAGTACTCAATAAATTACATGAGATATTAAACAGTTTATGATAAAATAGGGTTTGTGTTAGATGATTTTGCCCAACTATATGCTGATGTAAGTGTTCTAAGCACATTTAAGGTTGGCTAGGCCAAGCTAGGATATTCAGTAAGTTAGGTGTATTAAATGAATTTTCAACTCACAATATTTTTAACTTATGACAGGTTTATCAGGATGTAACCCTGTCAAAAGTCAAGGGGCATCTATATATATATGTCCATTTATATCATAAATATTTACACTTTTAATTTGTCAATTGTACTTTAATAAAGCTGGGGGAAAATATGTCTATCATAGGTAGGATTGCCAAGTAAAATACATTATAACCCATTAAATTTGAATTTCAGATAAACAACAAACAATTTTTAGTGTAAGGATGTCACATGCAATATATAACTGAGCACCCTTCATTGGGAGGGTAGAGGATTCTGGCAATCTTAGTCAGATGGTACACCTGTCTGTTGATACAGGAATACAAAACTAATGTTAATGTAAATATGTATTTTAAATATGCTAAGGTTTTGCTGAGTGACAGCTACATTGTCTGGGAGGCAAATGTATATACTACTTTGAGGGCGGGGACAGGGAGACAAAGGAAATTTTTCAATAAATTCAGGCAGAGAAATGTTTCTTTGGGAAGAAACATTTGATAAGGAGGTATCAGAAAGACTCCACAGGAAGGTAAAAGTTTGAGAACTGGGCAAGTGGCTGCAGAGAAAGCAGTTTTAATTCCTTCATTCAAAAAATAATTATTGAGAACCTACTATGTGCCATGCACTAGTCAAGGGACAGACGAAAGCCCCTGTCCTCATGGAATTTACATTGTAGTTCGACAAAGGGTATACACACGATATATAAATAAGGAAAGCAGATTAATGAGTACAAAAAATAGGAAAAATGAATAAGACCTCATATTTTATACCACAACAAGGTGACTATAGTCAATACTAATTTAATTGTACATTTAAAGATAATTAAAAGAGTAAAATTGGATTGCTTGTAACACGAAGGATACATGCTTGAGGTGATGGATACCCCGTTTACCCTCATTTGCTTATCACACATTGTATGCCTGTATCAAAATATCTCATATGCTCCATAAATATATATACCAACTATGTATCCACAAAAATTAAAATTTATAAAAAAGAAAGCATATAGAATATGGCTTGATTATTAGTACTATGGAGAAAAGCAAAGCAGAGAAGAGAGATAGGAAATGTGGACAAGAGAACCATAAAATAGAGGGCTCAGGGAATGCCTTACTGAGAAAGTGACATTTGGGCAAAGACTATAATAGATTAGGAACAAAGTCATGCTGTAAAAGTATTCCAGTAAAGAGAACATCTATACAAAAGCCTAGCTTTGTCTAGCAAAGGAAAGGAACTTAGTTTGGCCTATGCTCAGTAGACAAACGCAAGAATAGGAGGAGGGAAGGTTAAAGAGGGAGTGGAGATGTTACCAGTGGAGGGTGTCCAGGTTCTTGGCATTTTGAACAAAGAATTGGACAAAATGCACAAACAAAGCAAGGAAATAATTAAGCAACAAAAGCAGAGATTTATTGAAAACCAAAGTACACTCCACAGTGTGGGAGCCAGCGGGTGCAGTAGCTCAAAGGCCCTGATACAGAATCTTCTCAGGTCCAAATACCCACTAGTGGTTTTCCATTGGCCACTTGGTATTCACTTCACGTAAGTAACTTGGTGGCCCACAATCAGTCTGATTGGTTGCTGAAAGCAAACCAAAAAGGGTTATTCTGGGCTGGGCACAGTGGTTCACCATTCTAATCCCAGCACTTTGGGAGGTCGAGGTGGGTGTATCACTTGAGGCCAGGAGTTTGAGACCAGCCTGGCCAACATAGTGAAACCCCATATCTACTAAAAATACAAAAATTAGCCAGGTGTGGTGGCAGGTGCCTGTAATCCCAGATACTCGGGAGGCTGAGGCAGGAGAATCGCTTGAATCCGGGAGGCAGAGGTTGCAGTGGGCCAAGATTGGCCATTACACTCCAGCCTGGGCAACAAAGTGAGACTCCGTCTAAAAAAAAAAAAAAAAAAAAACAAAAAACAAAAGTCATTCTGGCTGCCATGTAGAGGACAGAATGCAAGTGGCAAAGACAGAAACGGCATGATCAAGTACAGGGAGGGGAGCACTACACACTGGGGTCTGTTGGGGGGAAATAGGAGATGGACAGCGGGGGGTGGGGAGTTGGGGAGAGATAGCATGGGGAGAAATGTCAGATATAGGTGATGGGGAGGAAGGCAGCAAATCACACTACCACATGTGTACCTATGCAACAATCTTCCATGTTCTTCACATGTACCCCGAAACCTAAAATGCAATTTTAAAAAATAAAATTTAAAAAAAGGCTAAATCTGGGAGAGATTGAAGCATCCTTCTTTAGATTGTGGCTAAGAGTGGTGAAAATAAGTTTTTATTAGACAGTAAAATGACATCAAGTAGAAACAGGTGTCATTTATTAAGCAAAATACCATTTTGTGTAGCAGACTCCTCATGAAAACACTCTAGCTCAGCTAGATGCTTTTTGTTCAAGACCTGGAAAGTAGGATTGTTGCCTTGTATTACAAGGGCATTTGAAAGTTGTGTTCTATAAATTATACAACTTGTCTGGGCCCACATTCTACCTCAGCCTCTGCCTACCTCAGGCTTCCTACCTCTTCAGGATGAGCAAGAAGCCTCTAGTACTTAGATAGCAAATTCTTGTCACACCTAGTGCCATTCTCCCAACCAAAGCAAATCATCGCAGATTACAGTACACATTATCTATTGAGCCTGAAAACAGCCTCAGAGACTTTCTCAGCACTGTGTTTTTTTAAAACAACTATTATTAATTCATTAGAATTTGTACCAAAAAATTAACCTAATTAGCATCACTAGTCTCACAGCTGCCACATTATTCACTGCACAAGGGCACCTGAAAGAGAATAAAATGGGGCTTATACCCAACCCATGCTCTGTACATCATGGTCTGGGGTTGCATTCCAAGAGTCTTTTTCCAAATCACATGAGGCACAGACTAGTAGCAACTCTGTCTATTCCAGGGGAATAATGAGGAGATTACTTGGTATAATTGGTGAAATTAATAAGGGAGAGAATATTTCAAGGAGAGAGAGATTAGTTGAAGCAGCTCTAGTCGAAGGAGGGCTTGAACCTTGGCTTCTGAGCGTGCTCAACAGTACATGCCCTTCAGTTAGAAAAATTTGAATATAACATTAAACCAGCAGGGCATGGTGGCTCACGCTTGTAACCCTAGCACTTTAGGAGGCCAAAGGTGGTGGATTGCTTGAGCCCAGGAGTTCTACACCAGCCTGGGCAACATGATGAAACCCTGTCTCTACAAAAATTATGAAAAATTAGCCGGGTGTGTTGGTGCATGCCTGTCGTCCCAGCTACCCCAGAGGCTGAGGTGGGAAGATCGCCTAAACCTGGGAAGCTGAGGCTGCAATGAGCCGTGATTGTGCCACTGCACTGCAGCCTCAGTGACAGAATGAAATCTTATCTCAAAAAAAAAAAAAGTGTGTGTGTATAACATTAAACCAAAAGCAGTTTTCTATTTACTGATTCATTTTCGTTGTTTGTTTAGTTGTGTTCTGTATTAAAGAATTATACATATGGTATCCTGATTTTCCACAATAGAGAAATTAAGTGCTACTTTCTTTCAAAAAATTAAAAAAAATAAAAATTAAAAAAAAAATGATTCATACATCTACAGTTCCCCAGGTGATTCTAATGTACACAACTTGGTTGAGGCCTAGGTAGCCTAAAGAATATGTCAACTGGCCTGGAGGGAGAATCAAACCAGAATCATTATGAATGTAAATAAGACTTCACCTGCCCCTTACCTGTAGGTAAGGGCATACTGACATTCACCATTCTGTAATGAGAAACTTCTGGTAAATGAGGATGTGTGGGACTCAAGAAATTGTCAGAAATTCAAGAAATTGAATTAGAGACAATAGAATAGCCAAACTACAGCCCAAGGAAGGGGCCATTGGAGATAAAACTGTTTAGCACATATGCTCTGGCAAGATACCAGTAACAAAATCTGACAGCCATACAGCTCTTTGATGAGGCTTACCTTTAGCCAGTTTCAACACGAAGAGTTGTCATTTTATATATAGCCTATCTCCTGCGTTGCTTTCTGCCCCCTTCATCGTTTCAATTGCTTGTCTCAGAGTCTTCTCCAACTCTATTATTCCTGTCTTGTACACAGACCAGAACTACAAAAAAGAGCCTGGATGCAGACACCTCAAGGATTTATTTAAAAAAATAGGATGATTGCTTACTGGTTTTTCCTCCAAGTTTTCTTAATGATGTTCAAAATTTTCATGATTATTTTGACCAAAACAATACTTGGGCAGCCGTTTTTGGGGAATACTCTATAATGGACTCTTGGCTCCCTTTCCAGGCATGACAACTCAGAACTTGTCATTTTTAAATATGCTTGAAGAAATCAAGAAGTAAGGAGATTTTAGAGGTGGAAATATAGATGTGATTTGAAAAGCCAATTCAAATAGAGATAAGTTGTTGGGATGGGCTTGTATGGTAGAAAAAAAAGGAGAGGCCAGGCGCAATGGCTGATACCTGTAATTCCAGCATTTTCGGAGGCTGATGCAAAGGGGAATGCTTGAGCCCCGGAGTTCAAGACCAGCCTGGACAACATAGCAAAACACTCTCTCTATAAAAAAAAAAAATAAAATAAAGCTAGTTGGGCATGGGGGCACTTGCCTGTAGTCCTAAGTATTTAGTAGGCTGAGGCAGGAGGATCACTTGAGACAAAGAATTTGATGTTACGGTGAGCTATGATTGTGCCATTGCACTCCAGCATAGGCCACAGAAAAGGACCCTCTATCTCAAAAAAAAAAAAAAAAAAGCAATCAGTGGGTAAAAATATATAATTGTCTGAGGAGTAATTCTGTCTAACTAGAATGTAATGTGAATAAAGTCATGATGGATGCTGGTGTTATAAATGTAGGTTGGGAACCAATGTGCTCATGTAATTTCTCTTCAAAGATAATTTGTGAAAATGATAATTTAGGCCAATCTCAAGGCTAATTTTAAGAAGATTCTGCCATTAATACTTAAAATATCTCTAAAATGGCATAATATAATCTCTTCTATTTTCCTCACCAGAATACTGTGATTACCAAATTGCACAAGAGGCATGGAAGACCTTGGGTAATTGACAAGTTGTCAATTACAATTACAGAGTGGTGGTATTGCCTACAAAATTCCCCATCAGCTCCTTCTACTCATCTCTAACCTCTTATATTACATGTCCTACAGTGCTATGTTGACTGTAATCAAAACACTTCTTGGTTTAAAAACTTTCAAAAGTGGGTTTATTTTTTTTTAAGTTTAAAGTTCTTTTGTCTAAGGCTCCCACTTTTATATCTACTTTCTACTTATCTCAAACTCTGGTATATTAATATAGCATAATTTCATGTTATGGAAATCAAGCAGGTTTTCTCCATTATGTCCTGTGCTTCTGTGTTTTCATAATCCTGATGTTTACTCTCCATTTAACCAGATTACTCAATGGATCATGAGACTATCTGGAGGCTGTAGCTTCCAGAAGCCTCTCTGGAGTATTTGTATTGCATTTATTCTGAAGAATGCTCTGCTAGAAATAAAAAGTTGATAGCAGATTTTTGAGAGAATTGGAAGGCATAAAAATATAATGGCTAAGAGAGGGGTCGGATTGCCTCAATCTGTAATCCTGGCTTTATCTGTTTCCTCTCTATAATAAGATGGTAATGATAATATTTACCTTATAGGGTCGTTTCAACTGTTGAGTTAGATAACATGGAAACTGCTTAGCACCAGGCATTATATGTACGGAGTGCTTAATTGGTGTTACCTATTATCATCATTGTCATTACTATATAAATAACAAAGTTGACTGTTTTGATTGATAAGTATTCTATATGAATATGTATGTAATTCCATTTCATTCTAATAAGTAACCACAAGGCTAATCTCCATTACTTATGTGTAGTCAAAGTACATAGATTCATGGCTCATGCTTCAGATAATTGAAAACCCACCACTTTCATTTAGGTGGCTGCTTGGAGAAAATATGTCACATTTGCATAATGTTTTATGGTTTAAAAGAACCTTTTATGCATATTTGCACATAAGCCTCATAATAACTGATTAGAAAGATGAATGGACTTTTCCAATACTACACAATAATTGTGCAATAAAACTGATAATAGAACCTGAGTCTGGATCCTTATATCATGAAAGGCTTCCTTATTATTTGTTAAGATTCCCTGGACTATCTTGGCATCACAAAACCAGTATATGTTAGAAATATTTTTATTTTAAGAAAAATATCCAAAAGTTTACAGCCAGGTGCAGTGGATCACATCTGTAATCCCAGCACTTTGGGAGGTTGAGATGGGAGGACTAATTGAGCCTAGGAGTTCAAGACCAGCCTGGGCAACAAAGTGGGACCCTGTCGCTATGAAAAAAAAAAAGTTTTAATTAAATAAAATAAAAATAAATAAAAGTTTGTATGGCAAATTTATTAAGAAATTTATAAGACTTAAAGTAACCGATGGAATAGGCATAATAGAATGCCCATTCCCCTCAAAGCTTGAAGAAAATGTAGGACTTTCTTTGTGACTGCCCAGATTGTAAATTTCATCATGTTTCAGGCTCTCAGACTTCAGTGGTCAGAGATACTCAAGAGGAATTTTATTTAAGGCTATCAAGTGTAAAAAACAGCTACAGATGGAGTACTTCTATAATTCTACTTCATCCTTGGTGAAAGATATTTTCATTCCATGCTGGAAACTGTTCTTTTTCCATCACTTAGATTATTTTATGAGCCATTTTCTTTGCCAGTAACTACCTTTTTTCCTCTTTTAATGGAATGAAATGGACAAGGTTAAGGCTCATTATCAAATTGGAATGCAGAAGCAACATTTACCATACTTCAAATTCGCCACTGTCGAAACTGTAAAAAGAATATATATATAAGCTTGTCACCCGCTGAAAAACTCTGAAGAGACCTTGACGCATTCAAAGCTATGAAGTTTAGTGAAATATTTACACTAGCTAAAAACAAGCAATTGAAGCAAGATATTTCATGTTTTTTAACACTTTAACTGTCTAAAAGGTTTTGAATTCTCAGAATGTAGAGTTAGTCTATCTGTACATGAATATAAAATCAGTTACCAGTCATTACATAATAAATATATTTTATTTTTCTTTCAATTCTTCTTCTGTAACAAACTAAATATCATCAAATTTTAGGCCGGGCATGGTGGCTCACACCTGTAATCCCAGCACTTTGGGAGGCTGAGGCAGCAGATCGTCTGAGGTCAGGAGTTCAAGACTAGCCTGGCCAACACGGTGAAACCCCATCTCTACTGAAAATACAAAAATTATCCAGTCATGGTGGTGGGCACCTGTGGTCCAAGCTACTCAGGAGGGTGAGGCACAAGAATTGCTTGAACCTGGGAGGTGGAGGTTGCAGTGAGCCGAGATCATGCCACTGCACCCCAGCCTGGGTGAGAGGGAAATTCTGTCTCAAAAAAAAAAAAAATTCTGGATATGAGTAGATGAATAGATCACACTAACTGATAGAGAGAATGGGGGAAAAAAGGAAGGATATTGTGTAGCACATCACCTATTCTAAGGTTCATATTCTATATGGAACATGGCATACTACATCATTTTTTGTTCTTTTCAAAAAATGTAAAGGTACTCAAAGGTGAGTTCCAAAAACTGGAAAGATACTCAAAGCTCAAGATTAATGATTTTAGACTATAATACCCCAACACACTAAAGAAACAATTATAGGGAAATAAATGTAACATTGTTGGTAAGACATGCACACTGACAACTTGGCTATCTGCTTGATTGAGTATAAAGGTGTGGTTGTATGTGCCTTCAAAATAGGGCTTAGATGTTTAGCATAAGAATAAAACTGCAGATAGTTTTTAAAAATGCTGCTTTGTTTGTTTCTTTGTTTATTGAGATGGAATCTCACTCTGTCGCCCAGGCTGGAGTGCAGTGGTGCAATCTCAACTCACTGCAACCTCTGCCTCTTGGGCTCAAGCAATCCTCCAACCTCAGCCTCTCAAGTAGCTGGGACCACAGCCATGACCATGCCCAGCTAATAATAATAATAATTGTATTATTACAATTATTATTGTGATATATGAATAATGTATTTTTGGTAGAAATGGATTTCGGCCGGGTGCTGTGGCTCATGCCTGTAATCCCAACACTTTGGGAAGCTGAGGTGGGCGGATCATGAGGTCAGGAGATCGAGACCATCCTGGCCAATATGGTGAAATCCCGTCTCTACTGAAAATAAAAAATTAGCTGGGTGTGGTGGTGCATGCCTGTAACCCTAGCTACTCGAGAGGCTGAGGCAAGAGAATTGCTTGAACCAGGGAGTTGGAGGTTGTAGTGAGCCGAGATCGCGCCACTGAACTCCAGCCTGGAGACAGAGTGAGACTCTGTCTCAAAACAAACAAACGATAAAAAGGGAAGGGGAAGGGGAAGGGGAAGAAGGGGAAGGAGAATGGGAATTAGGGTAATGTTACTCTGATGGAGTGTACAGAGGG
>CAUYLG010067982.1:0-59021 GCA_963573385.1 Cacajao melanocephalus
CATTCTAGCCTGGGCAATAGAACAAGAATCCCGTTCTCTCTCCCTCTTTCTCTTCCTCTTTCTTTCTCTCTTACATTCTTTTTCTTTCTTTCTTTCACTCTCACTTTCTTTCCTCTCTTTTTCTTTCTTTCAAAAAAAAAATGAGTGAACATAAAAGCTATACATTTCCTGAATGTTTGAGTGCTTTATAATTTCAGCTTATGCAACCTTCTGGAGGCATTACTTACAGAAGTTTACCACCCATAATTTTTACTATTCTATTTATCCCAATTTTAAGCTTTTTAGATCTTGAAACTGTGCTCTGGACAACTTGTTTAGGGGAAAACCCTAAACAAGACTTCAGAATCAGAAAGTCTTAGTTCTGCTGGCACAAAATCTTGGAAACCTCCTTGATTCTCTCTCAGGAACTGGTTAAATCTGGGTAGTGATAGAGAGCTATCGATCATTCATTATTTACTCATTCACTCACCTCAGAAATATTTATTGAAAATCTACCAGGTGGTATAAGGTCGTATATTAGTGGCAAATTTGAGCCTCAAACCCAGGTCTTCTCAATCCCAATTCCATGCTGTTCCTTCCACATAGACCATCTGTCAATCAGGCCCAGCCCTTTCTTCAAGGACCTTACAGGGAGGGCATTATAATAATAACAGCCAACACCTATTATCGCCCAGGCACTGTGCTACGTTCTTGATCTTATACATATGAACTCCTTTCATCTTCACTTATAAGATGGGTTTTATTGTTAAATCTATTTCACAGAAGTAATGGAGGCCCAGAGAGGCAGGCAAGTTCTTCCAGGGCATACTGTTAGTAAGTACTGGATCCTGGAATGGAAGCCAGGCAGTCTCGTTTTAGAGTCACTGGAATTGACCACTACACTTGATACGGTTTGGATCTGTGTCCCCGCTCAAATCTCATGTTGAACTGTAATTCCAGAGTTGAAGGTGGGGCCTGATGGGAGGGGATTTGATCATGGGGGTGGATTTCTCGTGAATGGTTCAGCATCATCCCCTTGGTGGTGTTCTCGTGATAGTGAGTTCTCGCAAGATCTTGTTCAAAAGCGTGTAGCACTTTTCCCTTCTCTCCCTCTTGCTCCAGCTCTGGCCATGTGACATGACTGATCCTCTTTTGCCTTCTGCCATAATTGGAAGCTTCTTGAGGCTTCCCCAGAAGCAGATGCTGCTTTGCTTCCTGTACAGCGTGCAGAACCATGAAACCTCCTTTCCTACAAATCACGCAGTCTCAGCCCAGTCTCAGGTATTTCTTCACAGCAACGCGAGAATGGACTAATACAACACTCTATGCTTTCAGTGCACAGTTCTGCTGGCCATGGTAATGCTAGACTCAGGTTTTAGGGTTGCTTCTCTGGACCCAGCTGAAAGATGCAAGTTCCCTATTCTGACTTACAGTTCATATACTTTATTTGCAGTAGCCTCCATGGAACTTATCACTTTTTTGCCTTTTGCATAGAAAAACCATGTAGACTTTTCCATCAAGGATTTCCACCACCTGGACATTTTCCATGGATGCACAGAAAATAGTTTCCAGGCCCTAACATGCACTAAATGGCCATTATGAAAAGATATAGGCCAGAATTCCACCTCCATTCTTTTTGATGATTTGGACCCTTTATTAATATATTTAAATATTTTCAATATACCTCAGTCATTTCAAAATAAAATTGGGTTTATATTTTGAGTTTTAATATATAATATTTTCTTTGAATTGTAAAATAACTTTACAGTAATGTTTGAGGAAAGATGGCTTATAAATACATCATGCACAATACACATATACACCCATCCTAGGTGCATACTGAAATTAACCAAAATACATTTTAATTTTTTTTTTTTGAGACTGAGTTTAGCTCTTCTTGCCCAGGCTGGAGTGCAATGGTGCAATCTCAGCTCACTGTAACCTTTGCCTACTGGATTCAAGCAATTCTCCTGCCTCAGCCTCCCAAGTAGCTGGAATTACAGGTGCCCGCCACCACGCCCAGCTAACTTTTTGTATTTTCAGTAGGAACAGCGTTTCACCCTGTTGGCCAGGCTGGTCTTGAACTCCTGACCTCCGGTGATCCACCTGCCTCGGCCTCCCAGAGTGCTGGGATTACAGGCGTGAGCCACCATGCCTTGCGAAAATACATTTTTGAAAAAGAAAGGAATAAACATCATCTGTGTTGAAATTAGAAGAACCAAACTATTGCTGCAAACTTTGAAGGTTTTCATTATAGTTTTACCAGGGTGAAAGAAGATCCAGAAAAGACAACTGACATGCAGCACTGTTATTCTAGAGTTCCTTGAAACTAAGAGGGCTGAGAACTACATAAAAAAAGCCCACAGAGTCCCACCACCACCTACAGCTCAGAGGACAAAAGCCTGTGGCCCAGGCAGACGATGGGAAGGACAGAGAGTTCTCCCTGGAGCCACCTGACCTCTGCTGGGACAGGCTGGAGAGAACAGTCGGCCTGTATGATGTCTCCTCTCCCGCCCTTGACACGGTTTCTACAAGGTCAACGGCAAGATGAGGAGGCAGCTCAGTTTCACAGCCGGTACTAGAGCCATCTTTGCAGAGAAAAACATGTATCTGGCTCAGGAAATAAAAAAGGCTTTGAGTTTCAAGAAAATCACCACAAAGAGGGAAGAACCCCCTGAAATCCAAGGATACCCCTACCCATGAAAAGATTCCATCTAAGCTGATAGAACTTCACCCTTTCCTGCCCCACTTCCAAGGGAAAGTATTCCAATAATGTATTCCTCGATTGTGGCTCATTGTGACCCCAACTCCTTTGCTACTGTCCCCAGGCAGGCTGTACAGAGATGATAAATTACCAGCACACAGCCCTCTAGGTACAGAGAGAAGATCACGAGTAGGCTCCTGTCAAAAGGGAAAGGCAGCAGCGGGTTTCTATCTAGATCACGTGGACCAAACGGCAGAGCTCCTAGAACTGGCCCCGAGTTAAAAACAAGCTGTAAAACAGGAAAATCATGCGAAACTATTATGAAAAAAGAAACAAAATGTACAACATACACATGAATAATACATTTGTTTGGCTAGTATCAGGGGAAAAAACCAGCTTAGAGCTATTTTATGCAAGGATATTGAAGAAAACATGAAACACTATAAAACAGGAGCTCACAAAAGGAAAGGATAAAATAAAAAGGAACTGGCAGAAACAGAAAAATTAAGTGGAAATAATAGAATTGAAAAATTAGACTGGGTGCAACTGAAAAATGAAGCCTGTAATCCCAGAACTTTGGGAGGTCAAGGTGGGCAGATCACTTGAGGTCAGGAATTCGATACCAGCCTGGACAACATGGTAAAACCCAGACTCTATTAAAAATAGGAAAATTAGCCAGGCGTGGTGGCACATGCCTGTAATCCCAGCGACTCAGGAGGCTGAGGCAGGAGAATCGCTTGAATCCAGAAGGCAGAGGTTGCAATGAGCCAAGATCGCGCCACCGCACTCCAGCCTGGGCAACAGAGAGAGACTGTCTTAAAAAAATAAAAATAAAAAATAAAAATAAAACCAAAATGGATGGAATATGAAATTTGGAACCTTTTTCTAAGGTAAAACATGTAACATTCCTTGCTCAAAAGCACTAGAGAGTTAAGTTAATGTAGAGTTACCAGGCCAGTTTATAGCAAAAGAAGGAACTCCAGAGAGGTGAGCCAGGCAATAGGAATGTCCTGGGGACAACTTGGCAGTTTGTGAATTGTAGACTCCAGGACCTGTCAATGATGTGGGGCTCATAAGTTCCTTTGGCTTTGGTTAGGAGCTTAAGGGTTTGCACCCTAGGAGTGTGGACACATCACAAGTAAACTGGTCTGCAAGTGTACACAGGGAATAATATTTCATCTCCTCAAGAGCTGCTGCAATAGACTAGGCAGTAACAACACACAGTCCAGAAGCTTCATCTACATGGTATGTGACAGCCTGAGCACCTTGGATGTGACGGGCAGAGGGGGCAGGGGTAAAGCAGCAAGCACTGGTGCAGTGTATTTTTTTATTATTTTTTTTTGAAATGGAGTCTTCCTTTGTTGCCCAGGTAGAATGCAGTGGCGTGATCTCAGCTCACTCCAACCTTTGCCTGCTGGGTTCAAGCAATTCTCCTGCCTCAGCCTCCCAAGTAGCTGAGACTACAGGCATTTGCCTCCACACTCAGCTAATTTCCCTATTTTTAGTAGAGATGGGGTTTTACCATGTTGGCCAGGCTAGTCTCGAACTCCTGACCTCAAGCAATCTCCCTGCCTCAGACCCCAAAGTGCTGAGATTACAGGCGTGAGCCACTGCGCCCAGCACGGTGTATTTATTAACTGTTAACATAGTTACATGTATAATAGCTAAAGTGTAATCTTATATCTCCAGGGTAGCTTGTAGAATTGTTGAAAATATTTTTAATCTATCTAAAATAAAGCCAAGAAATAAAAGAAAGTTTGAAGAGATGCCACAAATAGAAAACAAATAATAAAATGCTAGATTCACCCCCAAACGTATTGGTAATAAATTAAATTAAATGGATCTAAAAATAAAGCTACATGCTTGCTTTTTTATAAGGATATAGAAAAATTCAGTGTGCTAACGGATGAAAAATATATCAGTCAAACACACCTGTTGTACAAGCCAGTCTATCTAGCCAGTGCGATATGAAAAAGAAATAAAAAAATAAGGAAGGATAGAAAAGGAAAACATAAAATTGTTGTTATTTGCAGATGACATGATTGTGAATACAGAAAATCCAAAGGGACATACATATGAGTTACTATAATTAATAGATGAATTTAGCAAGGCTACTGGATAAAAGGTTAATATAAACATCTGCATAACAGCATCAAATGAATAGGAAATAAAAAGTAAAAATATATATCATTCAAATGTGCACAAAACCTCTTAATTTTTTTAAATTATATATCTCACTAAGATAACTGTAGAAAGATAGAACATGGCCATGGGTCAGAAGGTTCCATATTATAAAGAGATCAATTTCCCTGAGGTTGTCCTATAGATTAAACGCAATCACCATCAAAAATGCCAACAGTTTTGTTTGTGGAACTTGCCAACCTTATTCTAAAATTAGAAATGCAGTTGGCTACGAAAAGCCAACATGGCACTGAAGAACAGCAGCACTGATGGACTTACACTACTACAGTTCGTGACTTTTATAAAACTGTGAGAATTCAGACTGCGTGGCGAGGCACAGAGATCAATAAATATGCCAATGAAATAAGCAGCGTACAGAAACAGCCTGATAGGTATAATGAGACCTGATTTTTTACAAAGGTGGCGGCTGGTGAACGAATGTTCCCAGATGAGCTGGGTCAGTAGGCTATCTAGGTGGAAAAAAATTCATCTTGATCCTTTTATTGTATATGAAAATTGATACCAAATGGATTCTAAATCTAAATGTAAAAGATGAAGATACCAAACCTTCTAGAGAATCACATAGGAAAATATCTTTACCAATCCAGAATAGGAAAAATTAATTTAAGAAGTAAAGTCATAAAAGCTAAAGAATTTTGAGTATTTACAAAATTTCATGCACAGTTCTCAGAGTTTTGTGCAAATCTCATTTTCACAAAAATCTCAACACAGCCATTTTGCAGATAAGGAAATTAAAATGCAGAAGTATTAAGTAACTCATCCTAAGGTCACAGAGCAGGTGCACAGAGGAAATATAATTAGAACACAGTCTAACTTCAGAGCTCACTCTATGGTGTCCAGTACTCTGTTTATATTCTTGGTTTGAAAAAGCCCTTCCAAAAACATGAAATAAAAGCCAAGAATCATAAGTAAAAATACTGCTGAACTTTTTACACACGTTTTAAATGTGTTTGGTCCAAAAGAGAATTGTAAGAGAACTGAAGAATTAGGAAGATTTTTGCAGCACTTACGAGAGACAAAGGTCTGATGTCATTAAAATTCAAAACAGTCCTGCGAATCAACTTTAAAACTCACCCAGATAAAAAAAAATGGGAAAACGCTAGGAACAGGTTTAATTCTCAAAAGAATAAATATAACATGTTCTGAATCAGGTTGGGAGTTTGGGCAAGAGTGATCTTATGGATAGATAATCTCAAAAATGCCAGATTCAATAAAATCAAACTTAGACCTCTTTCTTTAATATAAAATATATCAGAGCCTTTCATATATGGTTATCCATGGTGATTCTACAAAAAAATTATCAAATGGAACATTTCCAAATCATGTCTAACACAGAGCTTTTTCTTCTGGAGCTTCTCCCAGGACTGAGGCTCAGTCCTGGGAGAAGAACAAACTTTGCCTTCACTCATTTACTCCACCCAATAGCCCTAGCATGTTCTCCACATTATGAGACTATATAATCCAATACTGGCATTCTAAATTAAATAAAGTCATATTCCACCACCACTTTGCTGCCTCCCGCAGGGTGTTGGGCCTGGAAGGATTGCTAATGCTTTTACAAAAAGGAAGGTGGAGATGAGAAGCAAAGTCAATTGTTAAATTGTTCCTCCAATTCCCTTGAACTTCCAGAACTCTGGGTCCAGACCCCGGGGGATCATTTTAGATGGCATCTTTACAGAACCAATACATGGACTTGGATTGATCAATTATAACTCTCTTCATTTGCTGAGTCATTTGCCCTAACTCAGCATCCCTTGGGCCTCTAAGTCAACTCTCCAGGAACCAGGTAAGAGGTGGCAGCCCTTCTCCCAACCTCTGCTCCTGGCGAGCCTGGCACAGACCTGGATCTTCCTGGGCACGTCCCTTCAGTGCCATGAGCAGGGGAATTAGAAGCTGGAACATCTTCTTGTCATCCAGTCCAAAACTGCCCAACCTTTGCCTCCAGCCGGAGCTGATAACATGCCAGATGCAGTGGTTTCTGGCAGGGGCGTCACAATGCATTGCAGAGTGGGGCTGGTGACTTCACAGTGAGCCCTGGGCTCAGGGAGGGGCGGGGGATATAGGTCAGCCTGGGTGAGCAGAGTCCGCATGTCCAGTCCTTCCCTGTCTCGAGCCCCCTCTGCAGTAGGGGTAACGGGATACCCTGGAAGGGCCAGGCTGGGTGGGCGGCTGTCAGCATGCTCCCCTCCCACCCTGGACGTTGCGCGTTTACTCTAGTGTCTGCCTTGGTGTTAAAGAGCTCTAGGTCTTTGGGTGAGTTTTTATGTTCTCCGGAAGCAGGTTACAAAAAGCCTGAAATGCCTTGTTAGGACATTTGGATCTTACCTATGAGGCTAGTTGGAGAAGAAAGGATAGAATTAAAGAGGGTCATGTGGTAATATTTGCATTAAAAGATGACCCAGCCAGGCACGGTGGCTCACGCCTGTAATACTAGCACTGTGGGAGCCTGAGGCAGGTGGATCACAAGGTCAAGAGATCAAGACCATCCTGGCTAACATAGTGAAACCCCGTCTCTACTAAAAACACAAAAATTATCAGGGTGTTCTAATTAGTGGTGTCAAGTGCCTGGAGTCCCAGCTACTAGGGAGGCTGAGGCAGGAGAATTACTTGAACCCAGGAGGCAGAAGTTGCAGTGAGCCGAGATCCCACGCCACTGTGCTCCAGTCTGGCGGCAGAGTGAGACTCTGCCTCAAAAAAAAAAAAAAAAAAAAATGACTTAGCCAGGCATGGTGGTGCATGTCTGTGGTTTCAGCTACTCAGAAGGCTGAGGCAAGAGGATCACTTGAGCCCAGGAGGTCGAAGCAGAAGTGAGCTGGGATTGCTCCACTGCTCAGCCTGGCTAACAGAACAAAATCCTGTCCAAAAAAAAAAAGATGGCTCTTGGTATAACATGGAAAATACTTTGGAGAGGATGAAACTAGAAAAGAGAGTATCATGTAGGAAGTGGCTCCATACAGATGGGACATGCCAGGGGCCTGAAGTAGGAAAGACACGGTGGACCTGGAGAGAAACACAGGCAGCAAGTCAGGGCAGAGAGGCACCATTGCTGATGGGCTCTGCGGGATGAGCTGGCAGCCACAAGCCCAGTGTGAAAGTCTGCGGTGATCCATCGGCCAAGTCTGACATGAGAGCCGAGGAGGGGGAGGAGGGGAAGGTGGTGGAGTGTGGCTGTTGTTCCAGACGTCTGCCTGACTGCACCAGGGGACTTGCCCATGCTTTTGTGATTTTGCAGGTTTCCATACATGCCATTCAGCAAACTACTGTACATGGAGAAATCATGAGGCTTCCGCTAGACCTTTCCCACTAGCCTGAAAGGAAAACCCTTCGACAAAGGCACTGAGGAGTGGAATGGGCACTGCGAAGTGGATTGTGGTCAACACACAGTTCATTGTCTCCCACGGTCCTGTTAAAAGACGTTCAGAGGCCGGGCGCAGTGGCTCACGCCTGTAATCCCAGCACTTGGGAGGCTGAGGCGGGTGGATCACCTCAGGTCAGGAGTTCAAGACCAGCCTGGCCAACATGGCGAAACCCTGTCTCTACTAAAAATACAAAAATTAGCCAGGCGTGGTAGTGGGTGCCTGTAGTTGTATCTGCTGGGGAGGCTGAGGCAGGAGAATCGCTTGAACCCAGGAGGCAGAGGTTGCAGTGAGCTGAGATCATGCCACTGCGTTCCAGCCTGGGTGACAGAGTGAGACTCCATCTCAAGAACAAAAACAAAACAGAGGGCATGATGCGTCCTGTCCAAATAAAAAAGCTGGAGGTGGACCCGGAGCTTTTCTGATTATTCTTAGGTAATAGTCCTATGGTCATGAGTCAAAATTCAGGGTGATTTATATATTAGAATATCCAAGGCTTTGTCACATTCTTCATACAGAATCTGACTCAGTGCCCAGCCTCCTCCCTACCTGGGTCCAGTTAGGAACATGGTTCCTTTTTCACCTCCAGCTCTGCTCACCTGCCCCCCACAGGTCAAAGTTTAGGGGAAGGCACAGGTCCAGGTGAGACCACATGTCAGCTCCCTATTCCTTGAGCCTGGCAGACATTTAAGGCTGGCTCTTAGGGGGTGTCTTTGGGCTCTTGCCTGGTTCCCTGCTTAGTGGCTTTCTTCTGAAGTCCCCAGGCCAGGGTGGGGCTCTCTCTATGCCGTGTTGCTTTCTGCTCGCTCTCATCCCCTGAGCACCTGGTGATACGCTCAGACTCTTTCTTAAAGATTTCCTTGCACCCTCCAGAAAGCCTCAAGAGGAATCATAAGACCTCCTGCGGGCATTTCTCTCTTTGTGCAGCCCACAATGGTTCCAAGAAAAAACTGTGGGTTCAAGACAGTCCCTACCCTGCAGCATCCCTCCCTTATGCCTGTAATCTCAGCTCTTTAGGAGGCTGAGGCAGGTGGATCACCTGAGGTCAGGAGTTTGAGACCAGCCTGGCCAAGATGATTAAACTCTTTCTCTACTAAAAATAAAAAAGTTAGCTGGGCGTGGTGGTGGGCAACTGTAGTCCCAGATACTCAGGAGGCTGAGGCAGGAGAATCGCTTGAACCCGGGAGGCGGAGGATGCAGTGAGCCAAGATCATGCCACTGCACTCCAGCCTGGGTGACAAAGTGATATTCCAACTCAAAAAACAAAAAAAAAGCCATTCAGAGGGCATGATGTGCCCAGAACCATTCTCTCCTCCCCTGAACCATTCTCTCCTCCCCTGAACCATTCTCTCACCCCCAGATTTCCCAGGTGTGAGTCAGGCCCCGGTGATCCCAGCAGAGCTCTCTATAGGAGGCCTAACTGACGCTTCTCAAAGATGTCCAGAGATGATCTGCTCTGGATTCATCTGGAAGAAGCTGTGCTGTTACAAGTGCTCAGACCTCTCCCACACCCCCGGCCTTCTCTACCCACTGGATCAGTATCTGAAGGACTAAGCCTGTAAACAGGTAGTAGGGTTGACAGATAAATATAGGACATGAGTTATGTTTGAATTTCAAATAAACAGCAAATTATTTTAGGATGAGTATGTCCCAAACAGTGTATGGAGTAGATTTATACTAAAAATATTTGTTTATCTGAAACTCAAATTTGACAAGCATCCTGTATTTGTATTTGCTAAATCTGGCAACTCTCATCCGCACAGAACAAGCTCCCCCGGCTGTACATCCAAGTCAGCACCACAGTTTGAATGCGTCTCCTCCAAATGTTACATGCTGGAAACATAACACCCCATGCAACAGCACTGAGGGGTGAGGCTTTTGGGAAGTGTTTAGGTGATGAAAGCTCTGTCCTCAAGAATAGATTAAGGGCTTGAAGAAGCGGGTTCACTCTTTTCTGTTCCTCTGAAGAACTGGAACACATAACATCCTCCTCCCCACAGGATGTAAAAATGTGGCACCATTTTGGAACCAGAGACCAAACCTGCCGGCACCTTGATCTTGGACTTCCCAGCCTCCAGAACTGTGAAAGAATAACTTTCTGTTCTTTATAAGTTACCCAATCTGGCCGGGTGCAGTGGCTCATGCCTGTAATCCCAGCACTTTGGGGGGCCAAAACGGGCAGATCACCTGAGGTCAGGAGTTTGCGACCAGCTTGGCCAACATGGTGAAAACCTGTCTCTGCTAAAAATACAAAATTAGCCAGGCATGGTGGCGTGTGCCTGTAATTTCAGCTACTTGGGAAGCTGAGGCACAAGAATCACTTGAAACCAGGAGGAAGAGGCTGCAGTAAGCCAGGATCGTACCACTGCACTGCAGCCTAGATGACAGAGGGAGATTCTATCTCAAAGAAAAAAAAAAAATGCCCAATCTGTGATATTCTGTCATAGCACAAACAGGCTAGGACAGTCAGAGAACCACTGGCCAAGACTTTGGTAAAGTCACCAAGGCAATGCCACCCTGGGGCCTCTGGGGTGTCAGCCAGGCAACAGTCCTCACACAATCCCTATCCGACCTGTATAATCATGTGCCTCCTTTCCGCTGTGAATTTCATCAGATTCTTTCTAGAGCACTGGCATTGCTCTTCTCACCCTGGAACCCCTCGTTTGCCCAGTCCAAGGGAGAGACTTTCCCACTGTAGTCTGTGGGGATGGCACCCTCTGGAGTTGTGCAGGGCCCCGTACGTGAGGCTGGAGTGTCTCTACCCAGAAGCTGGAGCATGCTGCAACCCAGCATCACCGTGAAGATTTGCAAAGCAATGCTGGACAGTGAATGAGTATTTCACAAGAATAGGACTTAAGTCATGCTCTCAGGAGGGATATAGACCACTCTTCAGAGTGGTCTTCAGCAGGAAATCAATATTCCTGGAGGTGACTGATGATTTTGTTCAGATACTTCTGTTGAAAATGAGCAGTCTGCAGTGGATATGCCCATGCCCCTTGTCTCCCCATCCATGAGATTAGCTGTCATCCTCCATTCCCTCAACAGACCTGGAGCCCAGGCTCCTCCTCCTCTTCACACCCCACCCCCAAAACCAATAGAAACTGAGTAAAGGAGAAAGCATTAGCATATAGCAGGTGTGTGAGTGGCAGGTCCAGTGGGGACCTGAGCCCAAAGGAGGGCAAGAGGAAAGCCAGGGAGCTCCCTAGGAGGCCACCCTGAGGGCCAATGAGTGAGCCTAAGTGGTGAGACCAGGACCAGGTGCCTGGATGTGCTATGGGATCCTGTCTCGCCTGCCAGTCAGGAAAGTCCTGGCCTCCATCAGGGCCAGGCAGCCCCTGTTGAAGAGATGGTTGAGGCATGGTTCAGAGCAGGTGGGGAGGGGACCACCCAGGGCCACTCAACAGGCTGTGGCTCAGCCTCAGAGGGGATGCCTGAGCAGTGAGGAGCAACGGTCGCCAGGGAGCTGCCTTGGGAGAAAGAGCAGAGAAGTCCCGGAATTCTCTTCCTGGGAAGTAGCTCGAGCCCCACCTGTGAGAGGCCACCTCCCAGTCATGTGATCTTACTTTAAGCCTCACAGTAACCCGCATGCCAGTGAGCGTTGTATTTCTCTGCTGCAGATGAGAAAACCAAGGAGGTAAGACTGGGCAGGTAGACACCTGGTCACTTTGGGGATTGAGCCCATAAGTCCCTTCCAACCACTAAGCCCGGCCAGTGGCCAGGAAGGCAGTGCCCAGGCTGCATGGGTAAGTCCACTTGGGTCAGTGCACTGAGGGGTGTGGAATTTTTAAAAACATACAAGTTCCAAAGCCCATGACTGAGTCACTGACATCTGGTGAGGCTACACACCAGGAACCTCCATCCGAGGCTGGTCATTTCACCTTGAATGTAGAGGGGCCCATCAGAAGACTTGGGGGCCATGTGGGATCTGCCTAGAAGGTGGTAGGAGGGTGACTGGGACCCTCCAGGCAGAGTATGAGGGGAGGCCAAAACCTCTCAACCTGATCTGTGCAGCTGCATCTGGGACCCCAGGTCAGAGTCCTGGGCAGAGAACTAAGCAGGCAGCTGTACCCCACAGGGTACCAGTGCTGACAGAAGCCTCCAGGCCTCCCTGGGCCTGCCCCATTCCCGAGGGTCCACGCTGGAAACCCCTCCTCTAGACCTTACCCCCACATTCACAGAGAAGCCATGGCCTGAACTGAGCCTCAAGAAAGGATTGAGGGTGACAACGGCTGAAAACAAGGTGCCCACCAAGGGCTCAGAGATATGGTTTGGCTATGTCCCCACCCCAATCTCATCTTGAATTATAGCTCCCATAATTCCCACGTGTTGTGGGAAGGACCCGGTGGGAGATGATTGAATCATGAAGGCAGTTTCACCCATCCTGTTCTCATGGTAGTGAATAAGTCTCACAAGATCTGATGGTTTTATAAGGAGCTTCCCATTTCACTTGGCTCTCATTCTCTCTTGCCTGCCACCATGTAAGACGTGCCTTTTGCCTTCTGCCATGATTGTGAGGCCTCCCCAGTCACCTGGAACTGTGAGTCCATTAAACCTCTTTTTCTTTATAAATCACCCAGTATCTGGTATATCTTTATCAGCAACATGAAAATAGACTAACACAGTGGGGAAGCTGGGTGGCACCCAGGTCAGGGAGAAGGGAATCTGGGATAAGAAAGGCTCTGAGGATCAGGTGCCTCTGTGCAGCTGTCCTAGAAACAAAAGAGCCAGACGAGAAGTCTGCATGCTGCAGTCCGAGTTCTCGGCTCCACAGTCCATTGTGACATCACCTGGGGGCTCTGGATGTGAGCCTGCTGTGCTGGCCTCACTCCCTCAGCCCTGGCCTCCATCACCCCCGGACCCATGGCACAGCCCAGGGCCATGCTCCTGTTCTCAGTGCTGCTGCTCCTGTCCCTGGTCACGGAAGCTCAGCTCAGTCCGCGCACTCCTCTCCCAGACGCTGGAAGAGGACTAGGCAGGGCTAGAGAGGGCTACCACCCTCCTTTGCCCACTCGTTCCCTGGGTCCCGTCAGTGGTAAGTACAGGGAAAGAAGGGGCATGGATGGGGGCTCATGGTCCAGCTGACTAGCCGCCAGGAGGGTGAATCTCAGAGCACGAGGTCACAGCTCCAGGGGTCCCCCACATACCCCTCCTCCAAACCACTTCTCCTTCTTCTCCTCTCTCCACCAGCCCAGTGTTTGACCTGTCTGACCTTGAGTTTTGGTTTCGAAATCTGACACTTTATCCCCAAAGGAATAGTAGGCTGCCCTGAAGCTCGTACCTAGAACTCTCTGCGGCTGAGTCCTCCCGCTTGGAGGAGGCCCATTACTCTGGGCCTCTGTGGCTCCCATCAGCACCAGCCGTCCAGGAGCCGCAGACGCCCAGGGAAGCCTAGCTCAGTCAGGCCAAGTTCAGGGGTGCCTCTGGCCTTGTGGCGGCCTTCCCACAGCTCCCTGATGGCTCATTTCTTTCTCCAAGGGGGTGGCTAAGAGAGACATCAGGGACATTGGGGTACTTAGCAAATGTTAGGGATTGAGTATTTCCCTGTGTTTCAGTCCCATACCACCACGGTGGGGCATCTACTCTCAGCCCACGTGTAGGCCAGGAACTCAGAACCTCAGTGAGTATGAGGATTTGCCCAAAGTTGCCCCGTGGAGAAATGGTAGAGCCGTCTGCCTGGCCTGCACTGGGCGACCGCAATGCCAGGCTGTCTGCCCTGCGCACACTGCCTCTTGCCCAGAACACAGCAGGTTCACCTGGCCTCCTTCAGTCCAGTCTGGGGTCCGCTGCACTCTGTGTGAACAGTGGGTGGGGGGAGTAAGAGGACAGCATCAGTAGAACATGCTTCTCTGGTGTCCCATTGCAAGGGGGCCCGAAATGCTTGATTGCTCAGATCACTCAGAAGCAGCCGTTTCCACTTCCATCACTGCTTCCAGGCTCTGAGCTCTTGCATGAACCTAAAAGTCCACACGATTCCATGCTGATGCTGTGGGTTGATCTCAGGATCAAGAATGTGGGGGATGGGTCCCACGGGGAGTTCGGTGCAAAATGGATATGGGAAATTCCGCCACTTCATTCTAGAGAGCAGACTTTGGTCCAAGCACTTCGTTGCTCACTTCAACATCTGTCCTCTCATTTCATCCACACACAGTCTTACAAGGTTGGCATTATCTTACACTTATTTTAGGAATGAAGAAAGGGAGGATACCCAAAGATAAGTAGCTTTCCCTAAATCATTTAGTGAATAAGCCACCGAGCCAGGATACAAGCTTGGGCTGTCTGACCCCAGAGCCTGCACTGAGCACGTCCCATGTTCTACATCTCAGACGGAGAGACAGAGGGCACCCATCACAGCTGCCCACCATCCAACCCAGCTCATAGCCACCTGGCATTTTGATGTATTTCCTTCCATACTTAAAAACCCACATTCTTAACATAATGAAATCACAGGTTTTAAATAGGATTTTCATCCTGACTTTTTCACTCACTTTTATATCACAAGCAGTTTCCTGTGCCATGAAAAATTCCCCATGAGCATAATGTTGTGGGTGAGCCATGCTTGATGATATGGATGTCCCTTTAGCATTTAGAGTGTTTTCAATTTGTCACGATGATAGAGATCGCTGCAGTAAACACCATCAGCTGCACGCATGGGATGCCTTCCAGACTCCCAGAGTGGAGTCATTGAGTCACAGGATGACTTGTGGTTGTTGAGTGCCTCTTCCACACCATGGTGGTTTTCGGACCCTGGGACCCGCTATCAACCAGAGAAGCATGTTGCCCTCTCCGTCTGGAGCTTACATTCTGGTGCCAGAGCCAAGCAAAAGGGACTGAAAATGTAGGAGTTAAGGTAACGAGGATGCAATGAAGAAACGTAACACAGGGTAGGAAATAAGGAGTCGCCAGGATGGGAGGGGCTGTTTCAGACACAGGTCAGGGAAGGCTGCTCCGAAGAAGGGATTCTTGGGTGCAGTGAGGAGGTTAGCCAGGTAGCTGCCTGGGGGAAGAGCATTCTAGGCAGAGAGCCACATGGGGCAGTGGTGAGAGTACCAGCTCTGCCTCCAGCATGCCCGGGGCTCATGTCATGGTTCAGTCACTGACTAGCTGTGTGACCTTGGGCAAACTACTTAACCTCCCTGTGCCTCAGTTGTCCCCACTATAAAGTGAGGATGAAAATAACAGGGCCTATCTCCATAGGGCAGTTACGACAACCAAGTGAATCGGTGCTTGTTAAGTGCTTGTGACAGTGCCTGACACACAGTAAGGGTCCTATGTAAATAAAATCAGAGTGGAAGTGTGGATCCAAAAGTGCCAAAGGGCTGGGTGCAGTGGCTCACATCTGTAATCCCAGCACTTTGGGAGGCCAAGGCGGGCAGATCACCTGAGGTCAGGAGCTTGAGACCAGCCTAACCAACATATACTGAAACCTTGTGTCTACTTAAAAATACAAAAATTAGCTGGGCGTGGTGGCACATGCCTGTAGTCCCAGCTACTTGGAAGGCCGAGGCAGGAGAATCTCTGGAACCTGGGAGGCGGAGGTTGCAGTGAGCCAAGACCATGCCACTGTACTCCAGCCTGGGTGGTGGAGCGAGACTCCATCTCTCAAAAAAAAACAAAAAAAAATACAGAAGTCCTGAAGACAGCCTTTATGCATTGCTGACAGCAGAAGACTCTGGATGCACACTGCTAAGTTCTCACTTCCATATTTATTTTAAACCAAAAATGACCCCTACGGGGTCACCCAAATGACAAAACCCTCAAAGCTTCTGTTGAGCTGACTGTTGGAAAACGAACAGCAAGAAAGAGACAAGAAGAGGGTCTTAGGCTTTTTAGAGTCAAACTCATGCCTTGTCCCAGAACACAAGGCAGACATTCAAGTCAGCAAATATTAATGGAGCATTATCTCCTCTTCCTGGGTGGCGAGGAGCTGGACCCAGCCTCTGTCAGGAAGGGGAATTTCCCACCTCAGCACAGGCAGCCACAGCTGTGCTCTCAATCCCCCAATAAAAGAGCTGCTCAGCCTGGACTAGCCTAGAACAGCCAGGGCTTTCCAGTAGGTTCTGGCACTTTCTGTGCCCCCCTAGTGGTTTCCTAGGGCTGCTGAAATGAATGACCACACACTTGGCGGCTTCAACAACACAAATGTCTCATCCTACAGCACTGTGGGACAGAGTTCCAGCACAGGTCTCCGGGGCTGAATTCGGCGTGCTGCAGGTCTGCATTCCTACTGGATGCTCTAGGGGAGAATCCTTTCCACTTGTTGCTTCTAGACGCTTCCCTGGGCCCCTGCCTTCATCTTCAAAGCCAGCTATGTTGCATCTCTGTACCTTGCCTCTGCAGTCACTTCTTCCTCTGCCTGACCTTCTGCTTCCTTCCACCCGCTCAAGGGCTGCAGTGATTCCACTGGCCCCTCAGAAAAGCCAGCAGCATGTTCCCAGTCTGAGGGCGGTGCTTAGCAACCCAAATTCTATCTACAAAGCCCCTCCTTCCTCGCAATCTAAAATATTCGCAGGTTCTGGGGACACAGCCTATTAGAACTTGGACCTCTTTGGTGGGGGGGCTATGACCCTGACCACCACCGGGAGTTGGCCTTGGACACTATATTTCTTCCGATTTCTCCTGGATGACAGCAGAAACAAGCTCAGCGAAGCGACTCTCCTGAGATCATAAATGCTGGATGGAGTTAGAGCCAATGAGTCTACTCGCCTCCTGTGCTCTGTGCACACAAAATAGAGCATCCGCCGGCTGACCTCAGGAGGGCTGCCTCGCTCGCCGGCCTCAGTGACCTCCTCTCTAGAATGGGGATGAGGATATCCACTTGGAGGCCTCTTCCTCCCAGCCCGGTCCCCAGCTCACACTGGATGCTGACTAAATATTGCTCCTTTTCCTTTCCTCTCTCTTTCATTCCACCAGAATGTGGCGACAGATCCATTTTCGAGGGAAGAACTCGGTATTCCAGAATCACAGCGGGGGTGGAGGCGGAGGTGGGAGAGTTTCCGTGGCAGGTGAGCATTCAGGCAAGAAGTGAACCTTTCTGTGGCGGCTCCATCCTCAACAAGTGGTGGATTCTCACTGCGGCTCACTGCTTATATTCTGAGAAGCTGCTGTAAGTACCATGAGCCCCCTGCTGCTGCTTCTCAGAGTGCCCACCCCTCAGCCACACCTGGTGGCTGGGAGGAACCTGGGGCTGTTCAGTCTCCAGTCAGCTCGAATGGCTCCCACCCATCCCCCCAGCCCTGGGAACGCGGAGGCAGCCAGTCTGAGGCTGTGTCCTCCTCACATCACCCAGGGCCAAGGGCTACAACCTCCGTGAGGTCACACCTGCCCTCTCCAGGAACACATGTGGCTTGATGAAGCCAAGGAGCTTGGTCCAAATTCCTCTTCTAAGGCCTTCGAGTCTGTCTAGAGGAAAATCCTTCTAATTCTGAAGCCTGGCTTCCTGGGCCATCTGACCCCCTACTCTCCTGGTCCATGTGGAGCGTTCTGTCTGTGGCAGCATGTGGATGGACCCCTGGCATTACTGATGACTAACTGGGGACCCTGCTAAGAAACTTTCCTCTACTAACTCATTTAATCACACAGTGACCTCTGGAGCAGGTAGAATGAAAAGCCCTCATTTACAGATAAGGAAACTGAAGTCTAATAAACTGAGCCACTCACCCATGGTACACACCTAGTACATAGGAACGGGATTCAAATTCTGGCTATCGCAGTTGTGCTTCCTGCTACAACAGCTCAAGGAAGTTTGAAGACACACAGAAAGGCTGATTTCAGAGGGTTAATCAAAAGCCCGGGCACAGTTTCATCATGGCATAACCAAAGAGTCTTGTGGCACCTGCTGTCATGCTGTCATGGGCTATCAATATCCCATGGAGTTCTGAACCTGGTCTGATTCCCAAAGATCCTGTCTGCTTGGTCGGTGGCAGGTCTAGACTAACTTCTGGTCCTGAGTTTCTAAAGTGTTGGTAGGCCAGCTGACGATATAAAACAGATGTAACAATGAACGCCTTACCTATCTCAGGCCAGTTTAATCCATGCCAAGTGACTTTTTGTGGGCTCTTTAGAGTTCCCCCAAACCCGTCTCTACCTTTGCCATATTTAGACAGAAGCACCTCATTCTTACCTCCGAGGGCCCCGAGGGTGCAGGGGTGTCGCTGTGGTCTGCTCACTCGGTGTTCTGTTTTTTTTTTTTTCTACCTTTTTCCAATCCTCACACCTTCTGAGCCACAGCCCCACTAGGGTTTAAAGGTCCTAGAACTATATGGGATTTAAGGTTTCTGGACACGGCCAATTCTGCCGTTTTTGTGATTTCCCTGCCCCTTCCACTTGCCCCTCTCTGGTTCTCTGCCACCAGTCCAGAAGAACTGAATGTCGTGCTGGGGACCAACGACTTAACTAGCTCATCCGTGGAGATAAAGGAGGTTGCCAGCATCATTATTCACAAGGACTTTAAGAGAGCCAACATGGACAATGACATTGCCTTGCTGCTGCTGGCCTCGCCCATCACGCTTGATGACCTGAAAGTGCCCATCTGTCTCCCCACGCAGCCTGGCCCCACCACGTGGAGCGAATGCTGGGTGGCAGGTTGGGGCCAGACAGATGCTGGTATGTGACTGCTCAGCTTCCCCTGCAGAAAGAGCCACTGCATCTGAAGGAGAGGGGAGGAAGCCAGAGTGGGGAGAGCTGAGGAAGGAGTGAGGATGGGACTTGTGTTGGAGCAGACTCCCGCGTGGTGGAGGCTCACAGAACCCAAACCTTAGGTCCTTTTGAGTGCTGAAACCCCAAGCTGAGACACCAGGTCTGAGCCAGTACCCTAGTGCAGTCTGAGCCAGCCAGCACAGAGCAGTGTGGTTTGTGTGTTTAATCGAATTTAAACTCTCCACTTAGCCAGAGGCCCTCTACTCTGTATTCCCAAACATCTTCCCTGATTCCCACGGTGATGTTTCCTACCTGGCTCCTCCAGGCATCAGAGATGCCCACCCTGTTCTAGGCTTTCGCGGTCCTGGAGCATTGCCTGGTTCTTCTTAGAAATGAATCTGTTGTTACTTGTTGTTATCCTGTTACTTGGCCAAAATAGAAGAAAGTCTGCTGGGACAGAAAGATATGATGTAGCGCCTGCTGGACTCTCCCCAAAGAAAACCTAACAAAACCAAAAGGAAATAGACAGGGAGGGGAGGGGATGAGACTAGAAAAGCATTGCATCAGCCTGAACGAGACTCTGGGTCCACAGGGATGATTTGCAGCAAGCCTGGGCCTGGATGACTGTGGGTGTTTCAGGAGTTTAGCAACCAGAAAGAAAGTGGTGGGACCTTGGTTCTGGGCTCCAGGCACTTCTGGAAAGGTAGAAGAGGGGGAGGAGGTATATGGGCATGTACAAGTTCGAAATCTTCAATCAGGGGAAGAAATGTGAAATCTCTTTGTGGTCAGAGCTAATGAGATGGAGAGAAGTCCAGGTGAATTCCGAGCATCTGGCAGCCCAGAAAGGGCCTCTGCAAATCCCCTCTAATCCCATCTCAAGACTCTCTGACAATCTGCCCTTGGTGAGGACCTAAAGTCTTTTCACCGGGAATGCAAACTCACTTTTGAGGCCCTATGTGAAGGAAAGGCCATCCTCATGTAGTAAAATGTCTCAACAGGCAAATGTATTGAAGAGGCAGGATTATGCTGAGGAACGGTCAGTAGGCAGGTGCAAGAAGCTGAGTCTGTGGGGCTGACTAGAGTCAAGGTGGAAGCCTTCTTGGAAGTAGAAATTTGGTTTTGAATGAGAAGAATAATTCCAGTAATTGGGGGAGTGGGTAAGTTGCAGGCGTGGGGTAACCTAAAGGAAGTGAGGGGCTGCAGAGCCTGTGAAGGCCGGAGACCGGGGCTGGTGGACAAAGATATGTGCAGGGCCAAGGGCACAGTCAGCTGCATATAAGTGTAGGGACGTATGGCCTGGTGGCTTCTCTAATGTGCTTTCTCTCTGGGCCAGCTGACAAAAACTCTATGAAAACGGATCTGATGAAAGCGCCAATGGTCATCATGGACTGGGAGGAGTGTTCAAAGGTGTTTCCAAAACTTACCAAAAATATGCTGTGTGCCGGATACAAGAACAAGAGCTATGATGCCTGCCAGGTAACTAGAGGGTACCCTCCCTCCCTTATAGGCCCTCACCCTCTCAGAACTGCCAGTGTGAGGGTATCTTCTCTCTGCTGGGAATAGACATTTCTGAGTCTGGAAAACGTGCGGGAATTAGGGCCTTCAGCCATGGGAATAAGGATTGCAGAGTCTCTGGAGCTGTGAGAGAGCACACCTAGGAGTCAACATGCTGCAGCCTTGCTTATTTCTGATCTTCATCAGGTTCACTAGGTAGACAGGACTCCAAGGCTTTTCTCATTTCTGAGAATTCTTTCTTTCTTTTTTTTTTTTTTGAGATGGAGTTTCGCTCTTGTTGCCCAGGCTGGAGTGCAATGGCATGATCTCGGCTCACCGCAACTTCCGCCTCCCGGGTTCAAGCGATTCTCCTGCCTCAGCCCCCAAAGTAGCTGGGATTACAGGCATGCGCCACTATGCCTGGCTAATTTTGTATTTTTAGTAGAGATGGGTTTTCTCCATGTTGGTCAGACTGGTCTCGAACTCCTGACCTCAGGTGATCCACCCGCCTTGGCCTCCCAAAGTGCTGGGATTACAGGCATGAGCCACCACACCCAGCCCATTTCTGGGAAATCTTAAAAAAAAAAATCCAAGGAGGATTTGGTATCTATACAAGAAGTCACTTTTAGTTCATTAATTTAGAAACCTTTGTTGAGTATACAAGGCCCTGGAGACCCATGAATGACACATGGTTCCTCCCCTAAGGGAGCCTACAGTCTCCAGGGCAGGCAGTGGAAAAACAGACAATGATAATATATTGGGTGTTACATGTGGGTTTCATTGAACCAAAGTCTGGTCTCTTTGCCTATCTTTAATAAAACAAACACACTTTTTAAAAAAAAAAAATTACTGATACCCAGAAAAATAGAGAAAAAAAATCACAAATTAGCTTCCTCTGGCTCTAAGGAAGAATGATGAATAATTTATCTTTAATGCTCAGAGATGCTCTCTTCATCTTAAAAGTGGCCACCCTGATGAATCTGCTTAGTCCCAGCTGAAGGCTGGGGGCCTGCCCAGTGGCCAGGCAGTGGACCTGGTCGTTGGTATAAAACCATAAATGCAGATGATAAATATTCTGAATGGTAATGGAGAGGCTGCCCCATGGAAAGGGAAGATATTTATCTAGAATAATAGCATGTAATGTATGGTTTACTGTGAGAAAATTGGTAGTCTTCTCTGATAGGCTATGAGAGCCTTGGGAGGTGGGCACTGGAACAGGGAGGGGAGACAGAAAGGGAAAAGAGAAAGTAGAGGCGTAGCATAGCATTAGATTTAGGAGTTCCCCATGCGGCAAACACTGTGGGGACCAAAAAGAGAGACACATGAACCTTGTATTTTCTTCACTTTCTGGACAATTTAAAATATCAAAAAAATATGCACACAGAATTGAGACTTCTGGTTCCAAACAAAATGGAGTAAACACAATTCTCCCAGCCCTTCCCACTAAGTACAACTAAAAGCATGGGATAGTATCTTGTAAAATGAAAACAAAAAGGCTGTGAAAGGTAGAGAGGTGTCCTGGCTGGAGATTCTCAGGTATTTATTAATAGCAATGCAAGAACACACTAATACACACATCATGACCAGGAAACATTAATTGTCCTCCCTGATTGGAGTTTGTTATAATACTCCATTAATTCTAGTCACCTCTCTAGGATCACAAAATGGGACATCATCTCTCCACTGAAGATTGCTTGCAAGGTTGTAGCTGCTCAGCTCCTTTGGTGAGAGAGTAACACAACAAAGATAGAGAGGACATGGGCTTTGGCATCAGAAAATCCTGGGTTACACATACCTCAAAATAATAAGAGCTGTCTATGACAAACCCACAGCCAACATCATACTGAATGAGCAAAAGCTGGAAGCATCCCTTTTTTAGGACCAGAGCAAGACGAGGATGTCCTCTTTCACCACTCCTATTCAATATAGTACTGGAATTCCTAGCCAGAGCAATCAGGCAAGAGAAAGAAATGAAAGGCATGTAGAGAGGACATCAAACTATCCCTCTTTGCAGATGATATGATTCTACATCTGGAAAACCCCATAGTCTCCTCCCCAAGTCTCCTAGAATTGATTAGCAACTTCAGCAAAGTTTAGGACACAAAATCAATGTAAAAAAATGTGTAACATTTATATACACCAGATAACATACAAGCTGAGAGACAAATCAAGAGTGAAATACCATTCACAATATCCACCAAAAGAATAAAAATACCTAGGAATATAGATAACCAGGGAGGCGAAAGATCTCTATAATGAGAATTACAAAATATTGCGGAAAGAAATCTGAGACAACACAAGCAAATGAAAGATATTCCATGCTCATGGATAGGAAGAATCAGTATCATTAAAATGGCCTTACTACCCAAAGCAAAGTTACAGTTTCAGTGCTATCCCTGTCAAACTACCATTGACATTCTTCACAGAATTAGCAAAACAACTATTTTAAAATTCATATGGAACCAGAAAAGAGCCCAAGGAGCCAAGGCAATCCTAAGCAAAAAGAACAAAGCTGGAGGCATCATGCTACTCAACTTCAAACTATAGTACAGGGCTATGGTAACCAAAACAGCATGGTACTGGTACAAAAACAGACACACAGACCAGTGGAATAGGTTAGAGAACCCAGAAATAAAGCTGTACACCTACAACCATCTGATCTTCATCAAAGTCAACAATAACAAGCAACGGGAAAGGACTTCCTATTTAATAAATGATGTTGGGATAACTGGCTAGCCATATGCAGAAGATTGAAACTGGACCCTTTCCTTCCACCATCAACTCAAATCAATTCAAGATGGCTAAAAGATTTAAACGTAAAACCTAAAACTGTAAAAACACTAGAAGAAAGCCACACTATGAAATACCATTCTGGACATAGGCCTTAGCAAAGATTTCATGAGGAAGTCTCCAAAAGCAATTGCAACAAAATAAAATACTGGCTTAATTAAAGTAAAGAGAATATGCACAGCTAAAGAAACTATCAACAGAGTAAACAGACAACCTACGCAATGGGAGAAAATATTTGCAAACTATGCATCTGACAAAGGTCTAATAGTCAAAATTTATACAGAACTTAAACAACTCAACAAGCAAAAATCCAACAACTCCATTAAAAAATGAGCAAAGGACATGAACGGACACTTCTCAAAAGAACACATACATGCATCCAACAAGCATATGAAAAACAAATGCTCAATATCACTACTTATTAGAGAAATGCAAATGAAAACCACAATGAGATATCATCTCACACCAGTCAGAATGGCGGTTATTAAAGTCAGAAAGTAACAGATGTTGGTGAGGTTGCAGAGAAAAGAGAATGCTAATACAATCCTGGTGGGCAGATAAATTAGTTCAGCCACTGTAGAAAGCAGTTTGGAGATTTCTCAGAGAACTTAAAACACAACTACCACTAAATCAGGCAATCTCAATACTGGTACATACGCCCCCAAAATAAAGTATTCGACCAAAAAGACATATGCATGCATATGTTCATCACAGCACTTTTCACAGTAGCAAAGACATGGAATTAAGTTAGATGCCCAACAATGGTGAACAGGAAGAAGAAAATATGGTACATATACACCATGGAATACTATGCAGCCATAAAAAGAACAAAATAATATCCTTTGCAACAACATGGATGCTGCTGGAGGCCGTTATCCCAAGTGAATTAACGCAGGAACAGAAAACCAAATATTGCATGTTCTTACTTATAAATTGGAGCTAAAGGCTGAACACACATGGACACAAAGAGGGGAACAATAGTCACCAGGGCCTACTTAAAGGTAGAGGGTATTAAGAGGGTAAGGAGCAAAACACTACCCATCAGGTACTATGCTTACTAGCTGGGTGATTAAATCATTTATACATCAAACCCCAGTGACATGCAATTTACTCACAAAACAAACCTGCACATGTATCCTATGAACCTAAAATAAACGTTGAAAAAGAAAATAGGAAAATCTTGGGTTCCACTATGAAGGGTGCTCAAAAAATTAAAAATAGAACTACCACTGCTGGGTATACATCCAAAAGAAAGGAAATCAGTCTATTGAAGAGACATCTCCACTTGCATTTTTATTGTAGCACTATTCACAATGGCCAAGGTATGGAATCAACCTAAGTGTCCATCAGTGGGTGAACGGATAAAGAAAATGACGTACATATACACAATGGAATATTACTGAGCCATAAAAGATGAACTCCTGTCCTTTGCAACAACATGGGTAGAACTGGAGGACATTACATTAGGTGGAATGAGCCAGGTACATACAGAAAGATAATGCATGTTCTCGCTCATAAATGAAAGCTTAAAATAAAAGAACTCATGAAGATAAAGAATGATGGTTATCAAGGGCTGGGAAAGAAAGCAGTTGGGGACTCCAGTCAAGGAGCTCAAAAACACAGTTAGAATGAATGAGGTCTAGTATTTGGTAGCACAATAAGTGATTATAGATAACAATTGTATATTTCAAAATAACTAGAAGAATGGAATTGAAATGTTCCTAATACAAAGAAATAATAAATGCTTGATGGATACCCCAATTATACTGATTTGATCATTAAACATTATATGCCTATATCAAAACATGTTTACCCCATAAACATATAAAACTATTATGTACCCATAATAACTAATTTAAAATTAATAAAAAGAAAATTCTGGGTTCCAATCCCAGCCAGGCTACCATAGCACCTTCAGCAAGCCCTTCCTCCTCCTGCAGGCTCATCTGTTTTGTGTGAAGGTGGATGGAAGGATGTGGGACATTTGTTTGATGTATGTGGACATGGGGTATGGCAGGGACTTGGTTCAGAAGCTCTACATAAATGGATAACTGTGGGAGTCACAGACCATGCGATTACATCCTGGAAAGATCACACATTATGAAAAGCTTGGCTGAATTAAAAAGGAATGTCCTTCTCCCTGTTCCTCTGCAAGAACACAAAGGAGATCCAGTTCCTAGCCCTACAACACTTCTTCACATGTCCCATTTCCTTTCCTGCCCTTTCCAGAGCCTCTTGATTTGATAAGACCCTCAAAACAAGACTCTACTCATCCCTTTGCCTGTGTCTCTCTGTGCTGGAGATGGAGTGGTCTTTTCTCACCAAGTCCTCCCTCTTCCTCCCCACTCTTCGTTCTGTCTCATCCACAGCACACCACCCCCAATGCTCTACACCCCCATGACCTTCAGAGCTAACCTGGAAGCCACATGCTCCTCCCATGGAGCAGAGACGGGAGGGTAAAGGTCAGCATTGACGAGATGTCCTTTAGCAGGTGGAGTTGGGGAGGCTGAGGAATTGAGGAATCCTCTTTGAGAATGAGCTGTGCCCAGCCTCAGGTGGGCAGCTTAGAACGGGACTTCCTGCTGAGCTGTGTTCTCTACCCACAGGGTGACAGTGGGGGGCCTCTGGCCTGCACCCCAGAGCCTGGTGAGAAGTGGTACCAGGTAGGCATCATCAGCTGGGGAAAGAGCTGTGGAGAGAAGAACACCCCAGGGATATACACCTCATTGGCAAACTACAACCTGTGGATCGAGAAGGTGACCCAGCTGGAGGGCAGGCCCTTCAAAGTGTTGAACATGACAACCTCTGTCAAAGAGAAACCTATAGGCTCCCGAGTCTCGGGAGTCCCAGAGCCAGGCCGCCCCAGATCCGGGCTCCTGCTCTGTTCCCTGTCCCATGTGTTGTTCAGAGTTACTTTATACTAATAATAAAATAGAGGCTATTCTTTTAACCAAGGGAGGGTGTGTGAGAATGCATCTCCAGCAGAGGATCTGGCTGCAGCTCAAGGCTGAAGGATGGAACCTGAGACTGGGACTGGGAGAACCAGAAAGTCAGGCTGGAGCCCCTGTTTGGGGACTGCACGTTGAGTCTGTGGATTAGTCAGGACTCTTTCCATTCCAAGTGACAGTCACCTAATTCCAACTGACTTCAGCCAAAATGGAGCATTTAAGGATACATATAACAACAGCAAGAACAAAAAAACCCAACAAACAAATATCCAGGGCTGCCATGATGACGTCAGATGTGGCTGAGCCGAGGGGCTGAAGGGTGATGGCAGGGACTGTTGTCTGTGGCTGTTACCCTCAAAAGGGCTTCTCAGTGATGGCCATGATGAGAACAAAGAATTCCCCCTTGTGCTGGGAAGTTAATATCTTTGTTCTATGCAGGCCTTCAATGGATTGGACAAGGCCCACCCACCCAATGGAAGGCAATCTGTTGATTCAAACATTATCAATTTAAATGTCAATCTTATCCAAAGACACCCTCCAAGTTGGCATAGGAGATGAACTACCACACTGCCCAGGCAGCCTTCACATGGTCTCTTACATCACTCACACATGTCAGAATGAACATGCTTATGCTCACCCTACCTTAAGGACAATAACTTATTGTCACCCTTCTGTTGAGCAACCTTCATGCTTCCTGAGGACCCCACTGATATGGTTTGGCTGTGTCCCCGCCCAAATCTCATCTTTAATTGTAGCTCCCATAATTCCCACATATTGTGGGAGGGACCCAGTGGGAGATAATTGTGTCATGTAGCGTCTTCCCCATACTATTCTCATTGTAGTGAATAAGTCTCACAAGATCTGATGGTTTTATAAGACGTTTTCCCTTTTGCTTGGCTCTCATTCTGTCTTGCCTGCCACCATGTAAGATGTGCCTCTTGCCTTCCACCATGATAGTGAGGCCCCTCCAGCTACAAGGAACTGTGAGTCCATAAACCTCTTTTTCTTTATGAATTACCCAGTCTTAGGTATGTCTTTATCAGCTGTGTGAAAATGGACTAACACACTCACTTTTCAAAATCACCTTTCTTCTGTTCCCTACGTTGGGCCTTCTCTCTTTCGGAGCAGGCAGGCCTAGGCTCCCCTTTCCCTCACCGCTCAAGCTGTCACCATTTCTCCCTTCTGGCTCATCCTGGAGCCAAGCTGATGGCGCTCCCCACTTGCTCTCTCCTTCATGCTCAGAGGCTCTCGCTTCTTCTTTCAGCTGATTTCCCTCCATGGCTCAGCCCTGCTGTGTTCCACCAGTACGTGGAACAGCCCGTCTGCACCAGGGAGAACTCCCCGACCCTGCAGCATGCAGCTTGTCGGGCTGGTTGGGGGTGGACCACCATTCACAAGAAGCCCTTTGAGAACGGGCTCCTGTCTTCTGCTCATGTAGACCCAGCGCTGTCGCATGCCTCTTTCTTCTAGCTTCAAATTTCCTGGGCCACACCAAAGATGCAGAGGCAATTCAGGAAATGCAAATCTTTAAATGGAAGCTTGGGCTTTTCCTCGTGACCTACAGCCTGGGAGAGTGCTCTTCAGAAAGAGATGGTGAAAAAAGGCTTCCTAGATCTCCTTTTCCCCACTCTAACCCTGCTCCTCCAGCGGTCCTACAGCTACAATGTCTAGAAGCCATTTTTCAGAAGGTCCTGAGAACCTGGGGCTCAGGCAGGCCCAGTGGAGGGCAGCCAGCCACAATGGCCATCTTGGGACATCACCAGTGTCCACTCCACCTTCCTGCTCACTGCACTCTGACTTCTGCGTGGGGGCCCTTCCTTTTCACCCACTCTCCAATTTGCATAGTTCTGGATGGCTGGCCCTTTGCTGGAGTCTGGGGTGGGCATAGGACTCGAGCCTGGCCTACAAGGACGTTGCTTTTGGCCACAGGGATGGGAGCAGCAATGGGCTGTGGGATTTATGGGTCATAAGAGTGAGACCAAGACTTCTGCTGGAGTTATCAGGAACAAGACTCTCTCTCCTGGGACTGCAAAGATGGTCGGGTGCATGTTGAAGGTACTGCTCATGTGAAGGCTGCTGGGGAGTCTGGCAGTTCCTCTTACATGTCAACTTGGAGGGAATCTTTGAATGAGATTAGTGTTTAAATTGGTAAACTGTGAAGAAGCAGATCACCCTCCATAATGGGGTGGGCGTCATCCAATCCGTTGAAGGCCTGAATAGAACAAAACAGATTGGCTTCCCTGCACAAGAGGGAATTCCTCAGCAGCCCACCTTCGGACTTCATCTGCATTGTCAGCTCTTCTGGGGCTCTGCCTGCCGGCCTCTAAACCAGAGCTGCACCATCAGCTCTCCTGTGTCTCGAGCCTGACAGTCTACACCCCAGGTTTGGGCTTGCCAGTCTCTGTAATCAGGAGAGCCAATTCCTTAAAATAAACAGCTTCATCTCTATATCTATATCTATATGTATATTTATATCTCATCTCTATATCAACTATCTCTATCAATCTATCTATCAATCTATCTATCTATCTATCATCTATCTATCTATCATCTATCTGTCCCATTAGTTCTGTTTTTTTCTGGAGAACCCTGACTAATAGGGGGGAAGAGCTTCTGTACTGTGAAGGGGCTTGTTAGATAATGAGGTGGAAGCAATGTTGCTATCTGAGTTTTCTTTTTTGAGACATGGTCTCACTCTTTCCCAGGCTGGAGTGCACTGGCATGATCACAGCTCATTGCCACCTGGATCTCAGGCCATCCTCCCAACTCAGCCTCTAATACCTGGGACTACAGGTACACATCACCACGCCTGGCTCATTTTAAAAAAATTTTTATAGAGATGGGGGTCTCACTATGTTGCCCAGGCTGGTCTCAAACTCCTGGGCTCAAGCAATCTTCCCACCATGGCCTCCCAAAGTGCTAGGATTACAGGCGTGAGCCACCGCATCTGGCCGTTTCACCAGTGAATGCAATGCTTTGTCACGATATGAAAATTGTCCTTTTAAACATTATCCAGTCATTGTGATTAGCCAGGCTACAGGATTATCAAGTGTGTCCCAACAGAGTTTTCACACCTAGAGCTGCAGTGTCTAAACTACACTGGGGTGCCCCAGTGCGGATGCATGGGGACAAGACAGACACACAGAGACATGTGTTGGACATCAAGGGAAACAACAATGTCTGCTGGACACGGAGCTCACCACTACTACTAAGATGTTTAAACTTAACAACTTAATAAATGCAATTCTTAGGTATTTCTTTTGGCCTAGAAGTACCATGAGAAAAAAAGGGCTAAGACAGTAAGGGTTCGTGAACTGGGAAAGCTTGAAAACCTTTGGCTTAATGGATAATTGCTGACATTAAGGTTTTGTATTTAAGAATAAGGGGCGAGGCCAAGAGTGGTGGCTCAGGCCTGTAATCCCAGCACTTTGGGAGTCTGAGATGGGTGGATCACGAGGTCAGGAGATCGAGACCATCCTGGCTAACATGGTGAAACCTCATCTCTTCTAAAAATACAAAAAATTAGCTGGGTGTGCTGATGTGCACCTGTAGTCCCAGCTACTTGGGAGGCTGAGGCAGGAGAATCCCTTGAACCCAGAAGGCAGAGGTCGCAGTGAGCCGAGATCACGCCACTGCACTCCAGCCTGAGCAAGACTCCGTCTCAAAACAAAATAAAAAGAATAAAGGGTGAGTCGTTACGATAGTTTTGTGGTGGGTAATATGAGAGTAGGCTAAACGTCTCCTTAAAGATGACCTCCTGCAGCAGTGGACATGAAGTCAAGGCTCAGGTGTCCACGGGCTGTTCTGTCTGCTCTGCACCCAGTGGTTCCAGTTTATTTGGAGGAACCCTCTTCCTCATTGCCAGTTTCTGATCTCACTTTTCTCAAGATTCATTTCTTATGGGCAGGAAGACCCCACCTCTGACTCCAGAGGTTGCATGGCACCGGGCTTGGCCAGTGAGAGGCCCTCAACCCAGTGCCTCAGGATGTCTTTCAGGATGGCCCTAAGAACCAGGCTTGGCAATCTTAGCAAGTCCTGGAACTTCACCTGGGACGTGCACAGGCTCTTTGAGATGAGCAGCTCTCTGTCTGCTAGGACTGACCCTGGAGAATGTAAGCCTGGAGCTTCTAGGGGCCCCATGTGGAGGGGACTGCCCTGAGAGTGAAGTTAAAGCAAGAAGACTTCACATCCTGATGACATTTTTATAGCTCCTAGAGCCACGCATGCCTGAAGCACAGATTTCTTCCTCTTTTTTTTTTGAGACAAGGCCTTGACTCTGTTGCCCAGACTGAGTGTGGTGGCACAATCACGGCTCACTGCAGCCTCAACTTCTTGGGCTCAAGTGATCCTCCTGCTTCAGACTCCTGGATAGCTGGGACTACAGGTGTACACCATCATGCCCAGCTAATTTTCTTTTTTTTAAATTTCTGTAAAGACAGGGTCTCGATATGTTGCCCAGGTTGATCTTGAACTCAGCCTGAGTTGACACAAGTGATCCTTCTGCCTTGGCCTCCCGAAATGCTGGGATTACAGGCACGAGCCACTGCACCTGGCCAGATTTCTTTTTTAGATGCATAGACTTTATTTTTTTAGAGTAGTTTTAGATTTACAGAAAAATGGAGTCGATGATACAAAGTTTTCATATGCCACACCTCCCACATCCTTGCAGTTTCCCTGGTATCAACATCTTCCATTGCTAGGGTACGTTTGTTACAATTAATAAGCAAAAGGTAATACATATGGATACATTATTATTAATGTAGATGGAAACATTATTAATAGTCCATCGTTTCTTCATATTTCCTTGGTTTTAACCCAGTGTCCTTTTTTCTGTTCTGGGACCCCATCTCGGAAACATTGCATCTAGTTGTCATGTGTCCTAAGGCCCCTCTTTGCTGTGACAGTTTCTCAGCCTCTCGTTTTGATGACTTTGCTGTGACAGCTTCTCAGTCTCTCCTTGTTTTGATGACTTTGCCAGTTTTGAGGAGCCCTGGTCAGGTGTTTTGTAGGGTTCTCCTGAACTGGCATTTGCCTGATGCTTTTCTTGTGATTACACGGGAGTCTATAGTTTCCACATAATAGAAGCACGTACAGCTATACATTTCCATCTCGGCGCGGCTTTAGTGCATCACATATGTTTTTTGTGTGTTATGTTTTCATTCTCGTTGACTTTAAAGCATTTTCTAATTTTCCATGTGAGCTCTTTTCACTCATTGGTTATTTAGGAGTGTGCTGTTTAATTTTTATATATTAGTAAATATTCTTCTGTCATTATTTATTTCTAATTTAATTCCACTGAGGTTGGAAAACATTCTTTGTATTATTTCAATCCTTTTAAAAATTTAAGAATTGCTTTATGGCTTAGCATATGGTCTATCCCAAAGAATATTTTACATACTCGATTTTAAAAAATATATTCTGCTATTATTGAGCAGCATGTTCTATAGAAGTCTGTTAGGTCTAGTTGGTTTATAGTGTTGCTAAAGTCTTCTGTATCCTTGTTTATCTCCTGTATAGTTTTTCTATCCATTATTTAACATGAGATTTAAGTCTCCAACTTCTGTCATTAAATTGTCTCTTTCTTCCTCCAATTCTGTAATTTTTTCTTTCAATATTTTAATGTTCTATTGTTAGGTGCACATATGTTTATAGTTGTTATATCTTTCTGAGGCATTGACCCTTTAGTCATTATAAAATGTCCCTCTTTATCTCTACTGACTTTTTTGTGTTTTACAGCCTATTTTGTTGATATCATTAGCACCATATCAGCTCTTTTATGATTACCATTTGCATAGCATATCTATTTCCGTCTTTCTATTTTTAACTCATTTATATATGTGAATCTAAAATGTGTTTCCTATAGACAACATAGAGTGGGACTTGTTTGTTTATCCAGTTTGTCCATTTCTATTAACTGGATTTTTAGTCCACTCACATTTAATACGATCATTGATACAGTTTGATTTACATATGCCATTTTGCTTTCTGTTTTTCTGTATGGTGCTTTTCCTTTTTGTCCCTCTGGTCTTCCTTTATAGCCTTTTGCATTGAGTCAATATTTTCTAGTGTAGCATTTTAATTTTTTAAAGATGCTAATTATATTTTTGAGTTGTTTTCTTACTAGTTGCACTAGAACTTATAATACACATTTTAACTTATTAGAATTAACTTCAGATTTATGCTAACTTATTTCTAGGAAGAGATCAAAACTTCCTATGTAGTCCTATCCCCTCCTCCTTGCTATTATTTTTATATATTTACATCTACATATGTTATAAATCCAACAATACATCACTATAATTGTGATGTATTTAATTTTATGTCTCTTATAGATTTTAAGAGAAGAAAGGAGATAAACTGTATATTGATAGAATTTTTGTATTAACCTTCTACTTAAAACTCCTTGTTCTCTTTATTTCTTCTTGTGAGTTCCAATAACCATCCTGGTATAATTTACTTACTCCATTGCAGCTTTGTTCCCACCTACCTCCTTTGTGTGGCTAAGACACTAATATTACATTTCTATATCCAACAGTACAATTATACACAGTGCTTTGTGTAATTCCTTTTTAAATCGGTTAAGAGAATAAAGCATAAGAAAATTTAAAAATATACTGTCTTTTATAATTACCTTCAAAATTACTTTTACTTTATTCTTTGTTTCCTCTTTTGGATGTGAATTAATGTTGGCTGTCACCTGCTCTCAGTCTCAAGAACTTCCTTTAGTATATCTATTCAGGCATGTTTGCTAATAACAAATTATCTTGGTTTTTATTTACTTGGGAATGTCTTTATTTTGTCTTCAATTTTGAAACTTAGTTTCACTGGATAAAAGACTCTTGGTTAATAGGTTGTTTTTCATCCTTTTAATATGTCAGCCCACCACCTTCCAGCCTCTGTTGTTTTTGATGAGAAGTGAGCTTTTAATTTTGTTTTCTTCTTACATATAACAGGTTATTCTCTTGTTACTTTTAAGATTTTCTCTTTTCCTTTGACATTTAACATTTTGACTGTGATGTGTCTGGGTGTGAATCTCTGTGTTTATCCTACTTGGAATTCATTGAGTTTCTTTTATATAGAGATTAATATTTTCCATCATATTTAGGAAATTTTATGCTAATATTTCTTTGAATATGTTTCTCTTTTTTTCTATCTTTTCCCTCTGATGCTTCATTATACATACATTAGTGTCCTTAATGGCATTTGACATTTCATTCATTTCTCTCTATTTTCTCTTTGCTTTTCAGATTATATAATTTCTATCAATGTACCTTCAAGTTTTCTGATTATTTTTTTCTACCAGCTCAAATCTACAATTAAGCCATTCTAGTGAATTTCTCATTTTGGTTATTATACTTTTCAACTCTAGAATTTCCATTTGGTTCCTTTAACAATAATTTCTTTCCATTTATTCATATTCTCTACTTGATGGCATACTGTCTCCATGCCTTCTTTTAATTCTTTAGTCATTGTTTTCTTTAGCTTTTTGAACGTATTTATAATAGCTGCTTTCAAGTCTTTGTTAGCTAAGTCAGACATCTGGGCCCCCTCACAGGCAGTTTTTATTGATTGCTTTTGTTTCTGCAGATGAGTGACACTTCTCTGTTTCTTTGCATGTCTCCTAATTTTCGGTTAAAAAGTGGTCATTTATATTATAAGATAATGTATTGTAGCTCCATCCCTAAGTCATGTTGTTTTTGCTTATTTGATTGATTGCTTATTTGTTTAGTGACTTGGCTGGGTTCTTATCCTCCATCTCAAACCCTGTCTTGCATCACTGTCTCCTTCTCATTCCTCAGTTCTGAGATGTTACCTTCTATAAGAAAATGCTTCTAACCTCCCTCTGTAATTTGGCCCCCTTGTTTCTCTTTATCTCAACACCTACTTGTTACTGTCCCAGCCCTACATTTATTCATTGACTGTCTCCCCCTGTTAGACTCTAAGCTCCATGAGGGCAAAAACAGCTCCATGTGCTATTCCCCATCAAACACTTGGAACTTTTCCTAACATTCTAACACTTAACAGAACAAACACTCACTAAATATCTGTTGAATAGATGATTAAATAAATGAAAGAGAATGAGAGAGAGATTGAGAGAGAGGAAGGAAGGGAGGGAAGGAGAGAGACAACTGAATTGGTCCAAAGCTGGGTTTTTGCTGGCAGCTAAGACGGAAAGACAGTGGGACCAGTGAGTTGTGGGCATGGGTAACAGCACAGTGGAGCAGAGGTTCTGTGAGAGGGGCCCTAACCGAAGGCTCTGAGAGGTAAGAGGATTGATATAGTTTGGCCATGTCCCCACCCAAATCTCATCTTGAATTCCCATGTGCTGTGGGAGGGACCCGGTGGGAGGTGATTGAATCATGGGGGCAGGTCTTTCCCATGCTGTTCTCATGATAGTGAGTGGGTCTCATGGGACCTGATGATATTATAAAGGTGAGTTTCCCTGCACAAACTTTTTTGTTGGTTGGTGCCTGGGGCCATTCATGTAAGATGCAACTTGCTTCTCCTTGCCTTCTGCCATGATTTTGAGGCCTCCCCAGCCATGTGGAACTGGGTCCAATTAAATCTCTTTCTTTTGTAAGCTGCCTTGTTTCACGTATGTCTTTATCAGCAGCCTGAACACAGCCTAATACAAGGATGGAGAGGCTGTCTTAAGCTGTGAGACCAAGGGAGGCTTTGAGGTGAGAAGGTAACATTTGAGCAGGATCTTGAGGACTAGCACCAAGGACTGAGCTGAGCTTCTGAGACTGGATCAGTTAACCCAGAATCATCAAAGAGCTACAGAGGCCAAAAAAGCAGAAAGGGTTTGTTCTTTGATGTGCAGGAAGTCCAAAGATGAGCAGTCCATGGCTGGCATGGCCCCCAGAAACCCAGATTCCCTCTTCCTGGTCCATCATCTTGACTACAGGGAAGCTCGTGTGACCCAGAGCTCTCGGAAAAACCTTTCCTATTAGCCCTCCCCTCACATATGGGCTGAGACCTGTGGCAGAGGCCCAAGATTAGTTCTGACTTGAATTACTTAAGAGCTTTCCTGCTCTGTGCCTCAGTTTACCTGAACTTACATCCAGTTTTCATGAGTTTTACAGTGGATTTTCTCACTTAATTTTAAAATATCAGTCAGTATAAAGAAAACAAAGAAAATAAACAAAACCTGAGCAGCCCAGTCCATTGTCAGGTAGATTTGACCACATGTCTTGGTCCCAGTGAGCATCCACCTGGCCCACCTTCTCTTCTGAGAAGCTGGCTTTCTTGGGCTAAACCCTTTCCATTCTGTTTCTTCCCTGCAGAATTAAGGTCAACAGAAATATCAAAATCAGTCTTTGTAAAATCAGGGCTTCAGTATCTGTTGACAAAATACCAAAGGCCTATTGTCCCACTAGGATATTTCCCAACAGAAATTTTTTCTATGGTTTTCAACCCAGGAGCCAGGGGGATTTTTTTCCCTCCCCTGTCCTCAATACTCAAGGAACAGCTGGCAATGTCTACAGGCATTTTTAGTTGACTTGGCTTGGCTGGGGCCCTGCTGGCATCTAGGGAATAGAGGCCAGGTGTGCTGCTAAACATCCTACAATGCAAGGGACAGATCCCACAGCAAAGACTGGTCTGGCCCAAAATATCAGTAGTGCTGAGGTTGGGAAATGCTGATGTAGACTCACTATCTCATCTGAGAACCACATTGGTGGTGTGGTTCCCCAAGGTCAGGTCGGTGTTGCTCAAGCTGGGATTTCAGAGGTCCAGCTCTTGACACCCAGCTTCCTGTTCTGCCCTGGCAGCCTCCTTCCCACCTCCTCTGTTATTCCTCTGTGCTCCCTCTCTTTCTCTGCCTTTTCTCTCTATATTTCTGCCTATCTGTTGGACCGTCAATCCATGGGACTCCAAACTTCACGTTTCCTTCCACCACGTGTCAGCCACTAACTTAAAACCAACTTTCTCTGCCTCCTTACAATACAGATAGCAGAGCTGTTGTTCACACCCATACTCAGACTGTCTGATTCTACAGGCAGTGGACATAAGCACATGCCATATTGCTTCTGGACCTTGTCCAACGCAAGGGTGCTGGCCTGCAGGTTTGACACCTGGGTTTGGGCCCTGCTCAGTTTGCATTCACTCTCTGAGGGAGATATTTACTCACACTTGTTCAAACTTTATGTCTTTCTAGGAAAAAGAATCTCTAGAGAACTCTAAGAGTCCTTAAAGAGTAGAAATCCGTGATTTTACATTTGCAAAGAATGTTGAGGTGCGCCTCCGCCTGTTATAGGATGGAAAGTCTTTTTGTGTACCCCTGGAAGAGCAATGGTACAAGAGGTGAGGTTCTTCACTGGGAACACAGAAGGCAGCAGTCAATATAGTGAATCAACTCACATCCATGAAACACCTGAGGTCTCCTTCAGCAGGGGCCCATGGCTACGTAGGCTCCTCATGCCCACATTGTCCAAGGGTCAACTATATGTTTTATTTTTTCCGAGTCCGCCTGCATACCCATTTTTCTGGCCAGCATCACAAAAGCCAAATACAATTCAGCCTCCTTTTTAGCCTTCTCTGTCTCCTCTTCTTCCTTTCTCTGGTTGGAGATATTCATCTTTTCATTCTTAGCCCTCAATCTCTTGTTCCTTTTATGTCCTGTATGGATTCAGAGGATTCGTTCAGCCTCCTGCCTTCAACCAGGAATGCCTCCAATCACAGCAACTTAATTTGCATTTCTCTCAACAGGAGCAACAAGGTCTTCCATCCTCCGTGATCCCACCTATGGCTGTGGTTTCTCTGGACGGTCAGTAGAGAGAGCGGAAGGGGGAATGGATCGTGAAGGAATGCAAGGGAGTTTAGGGAAACTGATGGGAAGGTTCTGTATTTTGGTTGAGATGATGGCTTCACGGGTGAATGCATAGGTCAAAACTCTCACTACACTACACATTTCCGACACACTCAGTTTACTGTATTAATTTAAACGTTAATAGGGTTGTAAAAATATATAAGTGTTGGACATCCGTGACTCTTTTGTGCTCTGAATTAAGAAACTGTCTCCAACATGCTATGAGAACTAGTCTAGAAATCTGGCCTTGATCTTGTTGTTGTAAAGTTGGCATCTCAGTAGTTACCAGATCCAGGGATGGAGTCATAGAATGAAAGAACTGGAAATACTCTTAGGAGTGATCTGGCCCAGACCTTTCATTTTACAAGTGAGGAACCTGAAAGCCACAGAGGTCAGTGATTTGTTCAGTTACCCAGCTACTTTGTGGCAAGGTCAGGGTTGGAACTTGGGTGTCCTGACTCAGTCACTGGTCTGCAAATTCCAGGAGGGCACTGTAGCTCCAGGAAAGTCAGCTGTGGTCATGAGCTGAAGGGTCACACAGCCAGAGCCCAGCACAGTGCCTGGCACAGAGAGCCTTGTATGAATGATGCATGTGCTGGTAAACCAAAAATAAAATTCTAAGCCTCCCAACCAGCTGAATGGACCCCTTCTCTCAACAAAGGGCATTCCAAAGTTAACCTGAAACACTAGTTCAGGCTATGATGGGAGAGGGGATGAGGCATGCCTCATTATGCCCTCCTCCTTTTGGAATTCAGGTGCCACTGACGAGCTTTAACATTAAAACAGAGACATTAAGATCGGCCAACCAGAGTCTTTCTAGCAGTAAGGCACATCACATGACAGATAGCAGGCCCTGAAAGAAATCAACGCATTTTACCCCAAAATAAATTTCTTTGACATATTTTGAAATGGCCTGGCAAAGCTGTGTCTTGTGGGGAAAATCTACATTCTGTAGAGAATCATCCTCCCTTTCCAGATATTTTCCTTGATCCAGGAGAAAAGAGTCTGGCACCTTTTTAAGTCTGATAAACATTTACAATCTATTCTCTCTGAAGTCTGCTACCTGGAGGTTTCATCTGCGTGACAAAAACCTCGGTCTCCACAACTCCTTATCGTAACCCAGACACTCTTTTCTATTGATTCCAGATCTTAAGTCTTCCAACCAACTGCCAATCAGAAAATCTTTGAATCTACCCAGGACCTGTAAACACCCCTCCCCGACCCCCAGCTTCCAGTTGTCCCATCTTTCTGGATTGAACTACCTTACATGTATTGATCGATGTCTTCCATCTCCCTAAAACACATAAAAACAAGCCGTATCCTGACAACCTTGGGCACATGTTCTCAGGACCTCCCAGAGCTGTGTCATGGGTCATGGTCCTCATATTTAGGTCAGAATACATCTCTTCAAATATTTTAGAGACTGACTCTTTTTGTCAGCACACTCTTCCCTTCCAAGGGCTTGTAGCACTGCCTGTCACTGTGCAGTAATGGGGCACCCAGGGTCAGCAAACTGACCATGCACTCTGTCAACCCAGCCTCAGCAAACAGGACACGGTTGCCTGGAACCATTCTTCTCAGGCCATCTGTGAGGAAAAAGACCAGGGCTTTTGGTTTTGCTTTGTTTGAAATTTCCAACTTATTTCAAACCAACACTTTCATAGAACATAAAATTGAACTATTCGAAAAATGAAATAGAAAATGAACACAGAACATGAAATACAGCCCACACTATTATTCTTTTTGAGACAGCATCTCACTCTATCACAGAGGCTGGAGGACGGTGGTGCAATCATGGCTCACTCCAGCCTCAGCCTCCCAGGCTCAGGTGATCCTCTTGTCTCAGCCTTCTAAGTAGCTGGGACCACAGGTGTGCGCCATCATGCCTGCTAATTTTATTTTATGTAGAGATGGGGTCTCCATGTTGCCCAGGCTGCAAACTTTATAATTACAGTCAACTCACATAACCCAGTTAACTTTGTTAAGTTGCTGTAAAGGTTTCTAAGTATTTACTCTATGCTTATCTCCTCATGGGCCAGTAACAAGTTGTTTGCAGACCAGTAGTTATCCCTGTTCCACAATTCTAGAAGCATTTCCCTAGAAGACCCAGACTTTAATCACCAAGAAATACAGGCCACCTGGCTACGAAGCCCAGGCTTTCTAAGGTATAGGAGGATCACATCAGAATATGGATTGAACTGGAATGAAGCATTCAGTGTGGCTCAGGAATCATTGTCTGAATTGAGACTACAGAGACTGATGTATTATTCATTGTCTTGAGCAGTAAAAATTCACAAAGCTTCTCCGTGTCCTAGCCCAGAATAGCTTAATTGGGTACTGTTGCTCAGCAGTGCAAAGTGCCTGTTTAATTGTGAGTTCTGCATTTTTACATCAGAACCAACCCAGTGAGAGGCATCTTCCATCTTTAGTTCCTGGCTTATTGCTCTTTGCTTACATGTGAATGCTGGGCCCCTCCCTGCAGAGCTTCTTGCCAGAGTGGTGTACCCAGATTACTCCGAGACTCAGATGCTGCGTTAGCAGCTGCCGGGCACAGACTGGGAGAGGAAGGCAGCGCCCATCTGAGGTCCAAGGAACAAAACCAGGCCTCGGTGTCACTTATGCCCGGGGGAACTAGGCTCTCCTGAGTGGCACCATGGTAACCGGGTCAAGTCCAGAATGAAGCTCGCCATGGCTCAAAGCTTAGCCCCAAGAACGTGAGCCTCGACATCCCAGGTCCGTGGCCTGTCAAGTGACAATCACTGCATGGACAGTGTAAGGCTACTGAGGGTGTGACAATGCAGAAAAAGCCATGAGCAAAGCCTGCCATGCACTGAACACTCGGAGCAAAACGGCGCCAGGCAAAGCTGAGCCACAAGACCCCAGGGTTGCCTCAGACCCTTAGAACCCTTGGGGCTACCCAGTTCCCTGTCTCACCACCAAGTCCCTCTCTGTAGCAGGACCAAGTCCCCTTGACATTCTTCACATCAATCCCGGCAGCTAGTTGCACCCTTGAATGCCTCTGCAGTAACACAGCATCCAGCGTCAGAAGACTGATTGTACACTCTGTTGACCCAGCCTCAGCGAGCTCCAAAGCCTTAGACTTGGATCCACAGGGCTGCCGTGGTGCTCCCATTGCCCCCTCCAGGCAGCCCTCCTGGTCACACATGGAGAACTCAACACCTACAGGCAGCCCTCTGCTTTTTTAAAACAAAAACAGTTTCACTCTGTTGCCCAGGCTGAAGCCTCTCCCTCCCAGGCTCAGGTGATCCTCCCACCTCAGCCTCCTGAGTAGCTGGGAACACAGGAGTGTGCAACCACACCCAGCTCATTATTTGTTGTAGATGCAGGGTCCCCCTGTGTTTCCAGCCTGGCCTTGTACTCCTAGGCTCAGGTGATCCTCCCACCTCAGCCTCTCAAACTGCTGGGATTACAGGTGTGAGCCAACGTGCCCAGCCCAGCCCTCTACTATGACCAAGAGTACAGAATCCTATGCTGAGCCACCTCAGCCTGGCTGTGGCCCAGCAGATGGCGTCCAGTCTGGAAGTCCAGGCTCTGGCTTCACATGTGACATCCCCAAGCCACACATCTCAGCTCCCGCAGTCACCTCTCCCATGTATAGCGCCGCAATTCCCGCCATCCTTGTCCCTACCTGAGAAGACAACCTCCCTCCTAACGCTCTTCCTGGAGTGAGCACGAGGGGCCAGCGCAGTGGTCCAGGCGTGCGCCAGCTGTGGGCTCTGACAGACAGCCAGCAGCCCTCACCCAAACACCAGGCCTCCAACAAGGCCCCCCACCTCCCTGAGCACCCAGGTCCTTTCTCTCCCCTTTGAGCTTCCGGTGGCCTGCAAGCCCGCACTGTTTTGCAGAGCTGCTTGCAGACTCACCCCCACCCCGCACTCCCCAGAGGTGGACCCCACGCTGACCTTTCTGAACCCTGGAATGTTCGAGATTCCCAGGGCCCTCAGCCTCAGCCCTTGCCTTTCTCTTTCCAACCCTGCAGCTGCCTCCCCCCATGCCTGGGCCTCCCGGTGCTCTGCTCCTCCTGCCCACCCCCTTCAGCAGGCACCAGCCAGGCTCAAAGCCCCAAGCTGGTTTCCCTTCCCTTCCCACTCCCTTTCCCCCCTTTTCTTTCCTCCGCTTCCTCCCCCTCCCCTTCTCTCCCCCTCCCCTTCTCTCCCCCTCTCCCCTCCCCACCTACCCTCAAGTCTTGGTGGATTGTTGCCGCCTTGCTGTTGCTCGTTCACTCATCAAACATTTGCTGAGAATCTTTTGTGTGCCGTTGCTGTTCCAATCACAGGGAAGAGCAGGGAACAACATGTCATGCCCTCAGAAGCCGCCACTTTAGGGGAACAGAACCGTAAACACACAGCTGCGGCTGATCGTGGCAGGTGGAGATGACAGCAGACAACAGGGAAGGAGGAGCGTGGGCGGAGGAGGAGGGCTCCTTCCTGCAGCACCTCTCAGGGAAGGCCCAGCTGAGAGCCTGGAGGACGGGAGGCACAGGACAGGACTGCTCCGTGTGAAAGGGGCGTCTCAGGGCGGTGGGGGTGATCTCTGGGCCGGTCCAGAACAGAGCTTCCCAGAGCTCTGCAGAATGAACAGGCTTCCTGAGGCAGCTGGGGCGGGCTTTGGAGAGGGGCTGAGGCAGCCAGCGCTCAGGTGGGCCTGGCGGGGATGGGGGCAGTTCCCAGATGTCGCCTCAAGGTGGCAGACTGACTCCAGACCAGACACGAGGGCTTCGGTGTCTCTCCGCTTGGTCAGGGCTGGAGACCCTGGCGGGGATGGGGAGGTGGGGACACGGAGCGAGGTGGGGATACGGAGCGGGGTGGGGGGGGGTTGGACACGGAGCGGGGGTGACAGACACAGGCCTGGAATGGGGGGGAAAGCAGAGGTTTCCTGACAGCTGCCTGGAGCCTTCCAGGAGCGGCTGTATCCACCCACCCTCCCTGTGGCTGCCACCCTGCTGGGCCCTCAGGGTGGGGCCCTGGACCCAGGCATTGCATCGGATGAGCCTTGGCACCGCGGGACTCCCCGGGGTCCTGGGAGTTGGGGGGCAGTTTCCCTCACTCTGGGGCTGGGGTCACTTTGGGCCCTTCCCTTCGGACAGTGAGGCAGGAATCTGGACCAACAGCTCAGCCCCTGCCCTTCTCCCTGCCTGGAAGTCACCTTTGGAGGAGCCAGGCGAGGAGCTGTTGGGGCAGAAGCCCAGGCACAGGCCGGACGCGGCAGCCCGAGGCACCGACGGCTCCAAAGCCTCAGACTTGGATCCACAGGGCAGCCACAGGGCTCCCATGCCCCCTCCAGGTAGCCCTCCTGGTTGATCAAGCCCACCGTGTGTTGTCTTATTGTAACGCGGCCATGCCTGTTCCCTGGCGTCTGGTCAGTGGGTGCTTCTGTAGATACAGGCGTAGTTCAAGTGGTGCAACCAAGGCTGGGTGGCCCCTGGAACCTGGAGCATTTACCACCTAATCCTTGACATAAAACATTCACTTACCCTGGTCTTAAGGGGGAGATGGGAGTAAACAGTCACGTCACCGTAATAAGTGCCAGGACGGAGGTGGGGCTAATGAGGGGTGGAGGTGGCTCCTGTCCTTTTCGCCTCTGAAAGGTCCCTGCACCGGCCATGGCCAGAGAGCCACCAAAGAGGCTTGAGCAGGAGTAATGTGATCCAATCCCAGAAACGCTGGTGTGGGAAGTGGGAGTGAGGGGACAGCCGCAGAGCCAGCACCCAGGTGGGAGATGGTTGCAGAAGTCTAGGAGGGGCGGCCTGTGGGGATGGGAGGGCCCGAGGCTGATGGGATTTCAGAGGGTGGATGGGGCATGGGAATGTTGGGATATGGACTGGGTTCAGGGCTAAGCCTGTGTCCAGCCTACATCCAGCTTGTGTCCAGCACTCTGGGGGTCACACAGAGGCTCACCAAGTCCTGCCAAACATGCCAGCAATGGGACCCCACAGATCATCAAGTAAAGCCGCTGGTTCTAAGATGCGAAACAAGGCCCCAGGAGCTCAGCCCACCCGCTGTTCAGTGGCCATGTTGGGGTGCCAGGCAGAGGCTTCCTGATCTCGGTTCCAACTCTCAGTGCCCCCTTTCGGCTGTGTCTCTCCCCCTGGACTTTGGAGAAAGAGTGTTTCATGGCCTCTGAAGAAGGCCATGAAACAGTGCAGGCACAGCTGGCAGCTCCTGGATCTGTCATTTCTCTAAGCTGAGGTTTTCTTTCCTGCACCGCGGAGGTAAGACCCCCTTCCCAGCCTGGCTCTGTCTTGAGATAGCAAGATGACGCATAGAGAAGCACTGATAGTCCATAAAGCATGTCTATTTTTTATTTTTCAGAGGGAGTCTCACTCTGTCACTCAGGCTGGAGTACAGTGGCACAATCTCAGCTCACTGCAGCCTCCATCTCCCAGGTTCCAGCAATTCTCCTGCCTCAGCCTCCCAAGTAGCTGGAATTACAGGTGCCTGCCACCATACCCGGCTATTTTTGTATTTTTAGGAGAGACAGAATTTCTCCATGTTGGCCAGGCTGGTCTTAAACTCCTGATCTGAGGTGATCCACCCACCTCATCCTCCCAAAGTGCTGGGATTACAGGTGTGAGCCACCACGCTCGGCCCACAAGGGATTTTAGCTATCCAAGGCATCGTTATCCACAGAGAATCACCTAGTGAGCCACCTAACACGTAAGTAGGGGTCCAGAACTCCCAGCTCCTGAAATGCAAGGCTGGTTATGGCCAAGTGAATGAAGGGGCCGAGCCTGTGCAGTCGTCTGCCCAGTCTCACGTCCCCGGCCCCACAGGTCTGTCTCAGCCCTGGCTCTGCTGTGTCATCACCTGGTGGCAGTTGACCGCTATGCCTTAAACATCAAGAATTTCTGGGACTCTTGATGGGACTTCTGAGACAGATGCAAACTCCAGAACACTCCCAGCTGATGCCATTTCGTTGGCTTTACTGGAGAAAATTGGGGCACAAGAACCCAATCTCTGCCTCCCTGCTTCTGAGACCTATTGCCTACAGCTTCCCAACCAGCCTTCCCCTCTCCTCCCTGCCTGCCCCGAGAGAATACTTGATGACAACTGTGTTACCCTGGGCTATGTTACCTGGGCTTTTACTGTATCAACTTTTTCTGAACATGTAGCTTTCTGTTCAATACCTGTGTTAATCACATGATGTGTATGCAAAAGACATGGCGTCTGTGTGTGTGCATGTGAGCCTGTGTGTGTGTACACATGTGTGTGCATGAGCACAAACGCATCTGTACAGGGTGAACGGAAAGCTGGAGGGAGGATAGCTATCCTGTCTTCTTTCACATTCAAATGATACTGAATAAATCAATTACTCTCACTAAGACTTTTTTCTACCTCAGCAGCTGACATGGACCTAGCCTTCCTGCAGGACCACTTTGAAATCCCCTGTTGCTGCCACCTTCTCTTACTATCTTCTTATTCATAGCATCCTCAGAAGATCCCACAAGTGGTGGGCTTTGAGCACTTTCCAAGGCCCCTTCCTTCTGAGAGGGCACTGGAAGGATATCCTTTAAAAGCTGTCTGTGCTCAACGAGCGATAAAGGTCGTGCTTCATGGCTGAAGGTCGAAAGGCACAGGAAGCAATCAGGCACACAGGGCTTCTTACTGATCTCCTTATTTGCCTTCTTTTCTTCTAAGACAATGACCATGTGAGGCAGAAACACCCTTGGCTTTAAAATGCGCTCACTCATTCATTCACTTATTCTTCCTGTTATTGAATCAGAGTTAAGTGTTCAGTTCTTTTCTTTGTGCTGGGAAACACAAAGACAGGCAGTGCCTGGTTGCTGTCTTAGGGAGCTCGACCTCTGGTGGGGAAGGCAAGGTAACCGGCAACGTCACAGGCCGTGGGGCGCAGCACAGGTGGAGGCAGGAACCGAGGCCTCGAATCCCAGCAGATGGAGGGCCAGCTTCCCTGTGACTGCATGCTCTGCAGAGTCACCTTGTGCAACGTAGGGGCACCCCACAGAGGGGCTTCAACTCCTAACCCTGGCAACACTGACCAACGTGCCAATGAGTGGGGCTGGAGGGAAGAGCTGATAACAATGAACCATGTCTCTCCATCTGCACTGGCCCTGAGAGCACCTGGTGATGGGCAGAAGTCCCCCCGACCCAGTCCTTTTAGGAGGTGCACAAAAAATTGCACTCCTCTCTCCTGTGTCAAGCCCCATGCTGTGCTCACTGTGAAGCACCTCCAGAGTCCGTGTGCTTTCTGTCTGCCTATTTCATGGGAACCAACAAACTCTTCCAAAAGCAGAACCTTTGCAAAATCCCTGCTTTCAAATATTCCTGCCCAAAGAGGCAGTTAAATGACAGAACCACGGCCCGTTTGGATAACGGCAATACAGAGCAGCCGGGTGTTGAACATGCTGGAAGTTACTGGGGAAAAGGGCACCGTTTCCTGCCTTGCCTCAGTAAGCCTTAATGTGCAGTGTGCAAACGGAAATGTCTTCATGCTTAGAATAAAGAATATTGGAAGCTACTGGTTATGAGGAAGCTCCCCGTCTTTCTCTGAGAACAAAGGCTGGGGTCTATTTGATTTAAATCAGAGCCCGTTTCTAACCTACTGAAGCCCTCAAGATAGGCACTTTGCAAGAATCCCATTCTTTGAGAGAGTGAAATCATGGGAGTGTTCATGGCAAAGCTAAGGATGGCTGGAGGCCTCCAGGAAACATCTTCCTAATTGAATCTACTGAGCACTGGGTTGAAAAAGCAAAGCTTAAATATGGCCCCAAAAGTACAGGCAGCAAGAGCAAAAAATTAGACAAATGTGATTGCACTAAACTAAAAAGCTTCTACACAGCCAAGGAAACAAACAGCAGAGTGAAGAGACAACCTATGGAATGGGAGGAAATATTTGTAAACCATGCATCTTTTAAGGGGTTAATCCCCAAAATATGTAAGAAATCCAAATAACTCAATAGTAAGAAAACAAATAAGCCAATTCAAAAATGGGCAAAGGACCCGAATAGACATTTCTCAAAAGAAGACACATAAGTGGCTAAATGAAAAACGTCTCACTAATCATCAAGGAAATGCAAATTAATACCACAAAGACGTATGACCTCACACCTGTTAGAATGACTGTTGTCAAAAAGATAAAAGATAGCGAGTGTTGGTGAGGAGGTGGAGAAAGGGGAATGTTTGTTCTCCGTTGGTGGGAATGTAAATTAGCACAACCAAAATGGGGAACAGCACAAAAGCTTCTCAAAAACTAAAAATAGAACTGCCATATGATCTAGCAATTCCAATTCTGGGTATCTATTCAAAGGAAATGAAATCAGTATGTTGAAAAGACATTTGCACTCTCATGTTTGTATTACTCATAATAGCCAAGACATGCGATATAGTTTGGTTTTGTGTCCCCACCCAAATCTCATTTTGAGTTGTAATCCCCATAATTCCCATGTGTAGAGGGTGGAACCTGGTGAGAGGTGACTGGATCATGGGGGAGGAGGGTTCCCTATGCTATTCTCATGATAGTGAGTGAGTTCTCACAAGATCTGACGGTTTTATAAGGGACTCTTCCCCCTTCACTTGCTCTCTCTGTCTTACCTGCTGCCATGTAAGACATGCCTTTGCTTCTCCCTCATCTATGAAATAACATAAATTGCATCTGTAATAAACATGAATGCAAGTCAAAAATTCTAAGCCTCCCCAACCAACTGAATGGACCCCCTCCGCTTGGCCAAGGGCATTCCAAAGTTAACCTGAAACACTGGTTCAGGGCATGATGGGAAGCGGGGATCAGGTATGCTTCAGTATGCTCTCCTCCCTTTGGAATTCAGGCACAGCTGACCAGCATTAATATTAAAACAGAGGCATTAAGACTGACCTTACAGACTCTTTGTAGCAATAAGGTACCATCATGACAGATAACAGGCCCTGAAATAAATTGACGCATTTTACCCTAAAATATATCTCTTCAATGTATTTTGAAATGGCCTCACAAAGCTCTCTTGTGAGGAAAGCCTACATTCTGTAGAGAATGTTCTTCCCTTTCCAGATCTTTCCCTGATCCAGGAGAGAATTAACTTACAGTCTGGCCTCTTCTTAAGTCCAAGAAACATTTACAATCGATGCTCTCTGAAGCCTGCTACCTGGAGGCTTTATCTACATAATAAAATCCCTGGTCTCCACAACCCCTTACTGTAACCCAGACACTCCCTTCTATTGATTCCAGGTCTTTAGATAGTAACTTAATTCTTTCATCCAACTGCCAATTAGAAAATTTTTGAATCCACCTATGACCTGGAAGCCCCCTACCAACCAATCTGCATTTTATAAGAAGTATTGATTGATATCTTCTGTCTTCCTAAAATGTGTAAAACTGAGCTGAAGCCTGATGACCTTGGCATATGTTCTCAGGATCTGCTGGGGCTATGCCATTTGCCATGGTCACCCATATTTGGCTCAGAATAAATCTCTTCAAATATTTTACGGTTTGTCTCTTTTTGTCAACATAGAGAGAAAATGGAGATGAGAGGAGTTGGTTTCTGGACAGTCTCCTAGAAGTCTTCTTGTGACCATGGCATTGAAACTGTAACCAAAACACAGGCTCAGTTGTTCGTCGCTGGCAGAGTTTAATTAACAAGAGTGAGGCCTGGTATAAAGAAAGTGACTTTTTATTACAGAGCTAGCTTAGGGGAAGAAGTACAGGCTTTCTGCCTTAAGGGTGCTGCTTCCCTTTTAAAGCAGAAAGCAGGTGCTTTTAAAAGGAAAATTGGCAGGCCAGGTGTGGTGGCTCAAGCCTGTAATCCCAGCACTTTGGGAGGCTAAGGTGGGTGGATCACCTGAGGTCAGGAGTTCAACACCAGCCTGGCCAACATGGCGAAACCCCATCTCTACTAAAAATGCAAAAATAATTATCCAGGTGTGGTGGCATGCACCCATAATTCCAGCTACTTGGGGGCTGAGGCAGGAGAATCGCTTGAACCCGGGAAGTGGAGGTTGCAGTGAGATGAGATTGCACCATTACACTCCAGCCTGGGCAACGAGAACAAAACTCCATCTCAAAACAAGAGGAAAATTTACATGAATAGCATGTAGTGAAGGAAGCAAGCAGGTAGGGGGTCTGTGTAACTCATGTTGGTCCCTTACCTCTTAGGTGGTCAAGTTGGCACCTTCATGGGCTGAACTAAGTTGTAAAACTGACTGAAACTCTCCAGGTGGGAGAGTTTCATGTTGGCCATACTTTGAGTTGTGGATAGACTGCTGTCTCTTGATGCAGTCTCCAGATGAGAAAGAGTTTTAGGTTGGGGATACTTTGAGTTGTAGATGGATTCCTGTCTCTCAAGGTGGGACAGAGTTCCACTCTGGAGCTACTAAGCACGAAGTTAGCTGAACTTGCCCTGTAGGGAGAACCTGGTGAAGGGGACATAAAAGGCTCTAATTGCATTTCTAAAGAGCTAAGGAGGAAGTGGGGAGCAGAGGAAAAGGAGGAAAGAGAAAAGAAGAAAAACAATAATAATAAACTCATTCTCTTGTTCTTAGAAAGATGGGAGTACTCAGTTTTAAAACCAAGATAGGAAGTGACAAGTAGAAGAACAACAAAGGAAGGAGCATTCCAGGCAAAGGGCACAGTGTACTCAACACCTTGTGGCAAGAGGGGACACGCTGGAGCTCAGAGGCTGAAAGAGGGTGTGATGGTTAATTTCATGGATCAACTTGACTGGGCTAAAGGATGCCTAGATAGCTGGGAACACATTGTTTCTGGGTGTGTCTGTAAGGCTGTTTTCAGAAGAGATAAGTATTTGAATCTGGAGACTGAGTAAGGAGGATCCTCCTCCTCCCATGTGGGTGGGCATCACCCAATCCACTGAGGACCCAGATAGAAGAAAAAAGCAGAGGAAGGGTACATTCATTCTCTCTCTTCTCAAGCTGGAACATCCATCTTCTTTTGCCCTTGAACGTGGGAGCTCCTGGTTCTTAGACCTTTGGATTCTGGGACTTCTACCAACAGCTCCTCCAGCTGTGGTTTCTTATTACTGCTAAGTTGATGGATTAACTATGGGAGGGAAGGGTCTCATTCAGACTAGAAGATCAGGCCCCATCCTGCCCAGGCTGTGAGTCTAGAAGATGCCTCTGTTAGGGAAGCCGCTGCGACCCCCCAGGCCTGCTCCTCCTCTCGGCAGGATCTTTGTCTCTTGCAGATGAGATACCTGCCCTGTCTTCCTGCTGTCTAGAGTCGGCCTTTACTCTAAGCTGGATTGCCCCAAGTTCTCCATAACCCAGTGAGAAGCAACTGCCTCTTCCTTTAGAATCAGTGGAATGTATTCCTGTCACTTTCAGGTCACCACTGGTTGCAAATCCCACAAAAATCTCCCTAGCCGTCCCAGCTGACTTCTTTTCCTCCTGTCCCCACCCTTGACCTGGCTGCCTGGCCCTTGGCATGAGCCTGGTCTCTCCAGGGACCCAGAGCCAGCTGTCCCTTCCAACAGATCTTGTCATTGGCCTCAGACAACACCTCCAAGGGTCCCATGAGATGCTGTGTGTTCATGGCTGCATTTGTCCATTCTCTCACTGCTATAAAGAAATACTTGAGACCAGGTAATTTATAAAGAAAAGAGCTTTAATTGGCTCACGGCTCTGCAGGCTGTAAGGAAGCATAGTAGCTACTGCTTCTGGGGAGGCCTCAGGAAACAGAATCACGGCAGAAGGCAAAGGGGAAGCAGGCACATCTCACATGGCCGTAGCAGGAGCAAGAAAGAGCAGGAGGAGGGTGGTGCTGCACGCTTCTAAACAACCAGCGCTCATGAGAACTCTATCACAAGACAGCGCGAAGGTGTTGGTGCTAAACCATTCATGAAGCTTCCACCCCTACGAGCCAGTCACCTCCCACCAGGCCCCACCTTCAACACTGGGGGTTATAATTCGACATGGGATTTGGGCAGGAATGCAGATCCAAACCCTATCAATGCATGTTTGGGAAACTCTCCTGGTTGCATCTCCATCGCAAAAGCCTCCATCTTCATCATGGTGATTCACCGAGTTAGCACAGAAAAGTTTCTGGAAAGTTCTGCAGAATAAGCTACTGCTCCACCTAATGTTCCTGGCCTTCCCTAAACCTTCATGACCCTGGACGCCCATGTCCACATAACATTTGTGAACATGCCACGTATTCCACGGACAGACGTGGACATTTGATACAGGCGTGCAGATGTGATTGCTCAACCCAAGCACTGATAATTTGGCTACCGACACATGCACCAGCCCTTTTCTTCCTAGGTATCCCAGGCCCAGCTCCCCGCGTCTTCACCAAGCCCCTAGCCTTGTCTTTGCCCCGGTTATTTCCTCATATTTCAAGCCCTGATCTAATAGCGAGGAGCTGGGCCTTTCTTTCTTTTTCTTTTTTCTTTTTTGTTTGTTTTTGCTTCTGTCACTCACAGTGCTGGGGCTTTCTAGAGGCCCCGGAGTTCCAGCCTGAACATGCAGTCCGCAGTGAGAAGCTGAAGCTTGACGCAAGCAGAGCTCGGTGATGGTGACTCACATTTTAGTGTTTGTGGATTGAATGAATAAGAGAGTAAATGGACACGTGGATTAGCCAAATAGGATCTGGGACATTATTCTAATGTATTTTTATGTGTAGGTGAAAACCATCATATTCCCCTCGTAGACACACGTATGTGAGCGTGCTAAACGCTCTCCCAGTCTGAGGGAGGAGTTGCTTTAGAAAGCCCTATACACAGCACGCAGCTGTGGCACATGGCAGCAGGTGCACTCTTTCTCCAGCCTTTCTGATTCTCCTGCTTATGGCCGCAGAAAGTCTCAATGGGGCCGGTGGTTGATGAGTGTGGCTTTTGCATGTCCTGAGCATTTCTTTGCCAACAGGGAGGCTGTGCCGCAGCTCATAGCAGCAGGTGCTGGAGTGGCCAGGGAGCAGTTTCCAAATCCTACACCCAGCGGCTTTCCCTTTCAGACTGGCCAGGCCCGCACTTTTGCAGGTAAGGAACCAAAGTGCAGCAGGACGCTGACTTGCCCAGGGCCACGCTGCAGGCAGAAGCCGAATGCAGGCCTCTAGCTCCTCCTCCTACCAAGCTAGACAGGACATCTCAAGCCCAGCTTCCCAGCAGAATTAGCAGCGAGGCTTTTACAAATACCAATGCCCAGGCCCACTCCAACAGAGTTCTACAGGAACTGCTCTGCCCTGGTGCCTGGACAACCTTGTGTGGCTCCACCCAGGCTCCATGGAAGCACTGCCTACCTGCCTACCTGGGTCTTGGCAGAACAGCTTGTGATCCCCCAGAATGCAACAGGATGGGAGCCCATGAGGAGCTGCTCTGCAGCCACCTCCACCTCCCTCCCTCCTCCCCAGGGCTGATGAAGCGCAGGTCTTCTCCCACGCTCCACGTAGAGTTCAGGGGCAGGATACAAAACCACCCTGCTGCAGCCCAGAACCGGCTCCCTAGTGACGGCGTGTCCCACAGCTCCTCTCCCAGCCATCCGGCCATTGTCTTGGTGGTGTCCTGGGAGGCTCCTGGGGAGATGGCACCTTTGGCCTAACTCTTTTCTCTGTCTCTGTGCATAATAAAAAGCTCTAACAGTGGCTCACATGGGAGGTCTTTGTCTCGCTGCATGGGTGTGCTTGACCACGATCTGGCTCCACGGCAGGTAGGGATGAAGGCTTGAATATTTCGTTTTAGGTTTTGGTTTTTCCCTGTTATTTGGAAGCAATTCTAGATTCACAGAAATTTGCTAAACAATGAACAGCAGGCTTGTATGTCTTTTCCTCAACTCCAGTGCTAACGCCACGCACAACTCCAGGACGGCGTCAAAACCATGAGGGTGACCTTGGTATTGTCCACAGAACTTCTTCAGATTTCTTTTTTTTTTTTTTGAGACAGGGTCTCACTTTGCCACCCAGGCTGGAGTGTAGTGGTATGAACACAGCTCTCTGCAGCTTCGACCTCGCGGGTTCAAGCAATCCTCCTGTCTCAGCCCCCAAATAGCTGAGACTGCAGGCATGCATTACCACCCCTGGCCTAACTTCTTCAGATTTCACTGGTTTACATGCATGTGGCTGTGGGTGTGTATAGTTCTGTGCAATTTTCTCATGTGTGTAGATTCGTGTGATCATCATAAGTGACAATAGTGAGTCCTGCTTCATGACCACAGGGTGACGACATCCCTCAAGTTGCCCCTCAGGCTCCATCCCCATTCCTAACCCCAGAGAGCCACTCATCTGTTCTCCATCTCTGATGCTGATATTTCAAGAACGGTATTTAGATGGAATCACACATTCTCAAAGAACAATTTTGAGACTGGCTTCTTTCACTCAGGGTAATTTCATTGAGATCCTCCCAAGCTGTCATGTGCAAGAAGAGTCCATTGCCTTTGCTGCTGAACAGACCTCCCTGGCACGGACGGAGCATGGTTTGTTTCATCACTCATCCATGAAGGAACATCCAGACGGTTTCCAGTTTGGAGCTGTCCCAAAGAAAGCTGCCATGAACATTCAGGTGTAGGTTTTCATGTGAACATAACTTTTCCTTTCTCTGGAATAAATGCCCAAGAGTGCAAATGCCGGATTCTATGATAATTGCATTTCAGCTTTGTAAGATACAGCCTAACTCTTTTCTACAATAAACGCCTTTGTTGATGCTGTTGCTTTTTGGTTTTGAGGGGTAGTTTTTTGAGACAGTATCTCACTCTGTCACTCAGGCTGGAGTGCAATTGTGCAATCATAGCTCACTGCAGCCTCAGATTCCTGGACTCAAGCCATCCTCCCCTCTCAGCGTCCCAAGTAGCTGGGACTAGGGGTGCATCACTGTGTCCTGCTAATTTCTGATTCTCTTTTTTTTTTGGTGGAGATGGTTGTTGTTCTTGTAATAACTCTCCTATGACTCTCCTGTGCAGCCAGGGCTGAGTATTGCCCTAGAAGCCAAACTGAGGCATCTTAGATGTGACAGAAATGTCAGCTCACGAAGCTGAGGTCTTCATTTCATCCACACGTAATACAAGGCAATCAGTTGTTTTCAGGGATAGTTCCTGGGAATCTTTCTCAATCATCTTCCAGGTACTGAAGTGGGCTGTTTCCTCTGCCTTCTTACTGTACTTATGTGTGGGCCACTCAGATGTGAGCTCAAAAGAATGTGGGTGTCCACGCTGACTCTACACAGACCTCAGGGGTAGCGAATTGGCCTAAAGTGCAGCTGACTGGGGGATCTGACCGAGCTCTGTGTCCGGGGGCAATTGTTCCTCTGACTGCTGGCATCACGTCTTGGAAGCTGAGGGGATTTTCTTCAGAATAGAGCTCTTTTGCCATAGCCCAGGGTTCCTGTATCCTAAGCCTCATGCTGAAGCTTGTAAATAATGGAAGTCAAGGCAGTTTCTTTCCCAAGGGGTGTGGCTTCTCTGGCACCCTTGAGTGTTCTGGGACTAGTGTACCATGTCTTCTCCAGCCATGAGCAGCAAACAGCATTTGTAGCTGGTGAAACTGCCTTTGCAAAATTATAACTGAGGAAATTATGACAGTGAAATAAATCAGACTTAACCGGCTCCATCTTGCTTCTAACCTCTAAGCTGTCCCTGTTCATTAGTGGGCACAGGCCAAACCAACTTTGAAAAGGAATTCAGTTCATGGTTTAATTGTGAAGCAAAATTGATAAAAGCCCTTTCCTGAAAAGATCCCCTTCTTGCCTGGGGACCAGTCTGCCTTTGCAGGACTAACAAATTCGCTACAAGATTACAAATTAGTTTAGGAGTCATGCGGCCTCTGGCTCCAAGAGTCTGAACTTCCCCAAATTGCTCCTGGCAGTAACATCACTATTGTAAACCTAAAATTAGTGCTTGAGACATGTGGCAGACCCTGTACCCTGTGGATCAGCTGACACCACCCAGACCGGTAATCTGGCCCAATGAGTTCTGCCATCATACCCAGGAACAGAAGACAGCAAGAAAACTCACTTCAATCCCCTATGATTCCATCTCTAACCTGACCAAACAGCACTGCCCACCTCTGAGCCCCTATCCACCAAATCATCCTTAAAAACTCTAATCTGGCTGGGCAAGATGGCTCACACCTGTAACCCCAGCACTTTGGGAGGCCGAGGCGGGTGGATCATGAGGTCAACAGATCGAGACCATCCTGGCCAACATGGTGAAACCCCATCTCTAAAAATACGAAAATTAGCTGGGCGTGGTGGTGCATGCCTTTAGTCCCAGCTACTCAGGAGGTTGAGGCAGGAGAATCACTCGAAACTGGGAGGCAGAGATTATTGCAATGAGCTGAGATGGCACCACTGCACTCTAGCCTGGTGACAAAGCAAGACTGTCTCAAAAACAAAACAAAACAAAACAAAACAAAAGAAGACCTCTAATCCCTAAATGCTTGGAGAGTTGGAGAGACTGATTTAAGTTGAGGACTAAGCTCTGACTTTTTTTTATCTTGCCCAAATTTCTACCTAAGGGGTCTAGGGAGCCATGCCCTACAAACCATAAATTCTTATCAGATGGGTCTTATTTGACTCTATATATTATGACTTACTTTTCAATCTGACTGTGGCATAACATTATGAGACAAGGAAAAAATATTTAACTCCAAAATTGATTTCCTTGCCATACCTTGAAATTGCCCTGCAAAGTCTCTTATGGGAAAAATCCACATTCTATAAAGAATCCCCCCCTCCCTTTGTTTTCCTTCCTTTCTTTCCAGATCCAGAGCCAGGTACCCTTTTAGGTCTAATAAGAAACATTTTACAACCTGCTCTCTCTCTGAAGTCTGCTACCTGAAAGATTCCTCTGCACAACAAAACATGGTCTCCACAATCCTTTACCTTAACCTAGACATTCCTTTCCATTGATCCCAGGTCTTCAGATAAACTCAACCAACTGTCAACCAGAAAATGTTTAAATTTGCCTATAGCCTGAAGCCTCCAGCTTTGAGTTGCCCCGCCTTTCTGAACCAAACCGATGTATTTCTTAAATCTATTTGATTGGTGTCTCACACCTCTCTAAAATACATAAAACCAATGTGTACCCCGACCACCTTGGGCACATGTTCTAAGGACCTCCTGAGGGCTGTGTCACGGGCCATGGTCACTCATATTTGGCTCAGAATAAATCTTTTCAGATGTTTTACAGAGTTTGACTCATTTCCTCGACAAAGTAATAATAAAACGCCCGTCTCGCGCACAGCGGCTGTGTGTGAATTACTCTTTCTCCCTCGCAATCCCCGTCTTGATACATCGGCTCTGTCCAGGCAGCCGGCAAGGTGAGCCCATGGGGCGGTCACACTGGGAACCTCGGCAGGACTTCCTTGGGGACATTTCCTGGAATGCAGCCTGAAAGCAAGGCTCGGAGTCCCGGAGTCTGAGCTGCTTCCAGCTTTCCCTCCAGAGAGAGCTCTGAGCCACGCCTCCAGCCGCCCTTCGGATGACCGTGGGCACCTGTCGCCCGGGCGGCACTTGCCTAGGGCCCCACGCGCTGCGCAGATGACAGCACCCGCAGCAGAGGCCGGGTCCACCCCGCAGTGAAACATCTCACCCCCAGCTCCCAGCATCTGACTCTCCTCACCTCACGAAGCCCCCAGAGCATTTCCTCCCAGAGGAGCTGCGGGATTTCCCACCAACCCATCGCGGCCCCTCTGCCTGGGCCGCCCCCTCCGCACTCCGGAGCCCCAACCTGGGGGTGGGGGCGATCCAAAGGCCAAACAAAAACAAAACAAAACAAGGGAAACAAAAGCAAACAAAAGAATTCCCCCGCCTCCCCCTAAGCACAAAAGAGCAGGCTTGTGGGAAGAGGGAAGCCAAGCCGGGGGTGGGGGGGGGCGGCTGGGGGTCCCCCATTGTTCTCTTCTCCAGCCTGGTGATGACAATCCCAGCCCCGTGGGTTGCAGCTCCCTCCCTGGCACCCCTCCTCTTTTCCCACCTCGGCCTCTGAGAAAGACGCCCCAGGCAGATGTTCATAGGCCCCGGAGCGGTTCCCACAGAAGGAGGAAGTGAGAGCTCACAAAAGGCCCCGCTTTTCCTTGAGGAAGCAGAGCGGCTTTTCAGTGTCAGACTCCCGCAAGGACGGGGGACAGGGAGGCCTGGGCCCAGGGGACCGGTGCGGAGAGGAGCTGCCTCTCCGGAGGAAGGGAGGGCATTGTCGCCCCTGTTTACAGCGCTCACGGGGGTCCTGACCTTGCTACTTGTCAACAGGCTGGCCCCCCCACCCCCACCAACCCTAGCGCATTGTGGAGCTGCCCATTCAGAATTTTGCCTGGGGTGGCTGGGTTTTGGCTTGCGGCCCTTCCCCCACTGGCTCACTTTCAGCATTGTCGCCTGGATCAGAAGGCCAGATCTCTTTCCCTTTGCCCCGGAGCCAGCTTCCTACTCTGGCTTTGTGGGCTTGAGGTTCTGTTAACCCTTCAAAGAGCAGGAGAAGGAACGGCCCCGTCCAACAACAGGTGCAGCCAGCCCAGACCCCAGCCTTATCTTCACGGTATTGGTTGGGGACAGTGACACAGGGTTCCAGGAAGGGCCTGGGCAAAGAGTAGTTTGGGAGACTGGTGGCACACAGGAAAGGTTGCGGGGACAAGAGGGTGGCATCTTAGGGGCCGAGGCTGTCCTGAGAAAGCGCCACTCTCTGCAGCCACAGGGACACAATCTGATGAGACACATGTCTTCGAAGGAACATTGACCGACCAGGCAGAGGGCAGAGGGAGCTGCTGCGTGGAAAGGCCTGGAAATTCCATGGAAGGCAGAGGAGTCAAGTGGACTTGAGAAGCCAGGCCTGGAGAAGACCAGGGCACCGTGATGCCAGTGGTGATGGCAGAGGTGGGGGGGTGGTAGTTCCTGATCTATCAGGGGCTGCCATGTAGCAGAGGGGCACGTTTACTCTGAGTAATTCAAGGGCAGACCCTAGAACCAGGGTGGAAACTCCTGGAAGCCTAGCGCCCGTGCATTTAAATCCGATTCACCCATCACCGATCCCTCTCACCTCCTGTCTTCTCTTCTGGCCCGCCAGGCTCCAGCTCAGAAAATCCATGAGCTGCGGGCTCCCCGCTAGAACTAGCTCCTCTTCCTGGCGATTTCTCCCTCCCACCTGCCCCCGACACACCCCATGTCCCCATGAGTCCATCTGGTAACTGTTTTACAGCTCATTTACCCTGAGGAAGCTTCTCTGATGGCTGTGGAAGGCTCTGTCCTCAACATCTTCTGCCTTCAACAACCTCTGTTCTCAAGGCAGCCACAGCTCCACTTTGCACCCATCGTTTGCCCTGCAGATGTGTGGTGCCCCAGGTGTTCCTGAGCAGCCCCTGTCATTTAGGTTTCTACTCTGTAGTGTGGGTGTACATGTGTGTACATGCATGTGTGCCATGCATGTATCATGCATGTGTGTGCACATGCATGTGTGTGCATGTGTGCCTGTACGTGTGGGCATGCATGTGTGTGCCTGTGTGTGTGTGTGCATGTGTGCCTATATGTGTGGGCATGCATGTGTGCATGTGTGCCTGTGTGTGTGGGAATGTATGAGCATGCCTGTGTGCGTGTGTGCCTGTATGTGTAGGCCTGCATGTGTATGCCTGTGTGTGTGTGCATGTGTGCCTGTATGTGTGGGCATGCATGTGTATGCATGTGTGCCTGCATGTGTGGGCATGCATGTGTGTGCCTGTGTGTGTGTGTGCATGCATGCCTGTATGTGTGGGCATGCATGTGTGTGCCTGTGTGTGTGCACCCTTAGGTACTACAGGTGGCTGGGTGCCCTGGATGAGGTGATTCTCCCCTACAGCCTGTTTCTTCTTCAGAGGTTTCCTTTGGCTTATTGCTAGTCTGTTTGCTTTTCACCGGGAAGCCCCCCACTTTAAAGTGACAGAGATGATTGCGATTTGAGAGAAGAAGAATCTTCTGACCGAGAGAAACACAGATCATCCTGGGAAGCCCCTCCACCCCATGCAAAGATGCGCCCAGGGGTTCTCACGGTGGCGCTGTGGCAGGGCAGGTAGTACTGCCCATTCGGCAACATGACTGGGGATCAGGGCTGGGATCCTGGCTCAGCCTCTGCAGCTGTGTGACCTAGGGCAAGGTTAACCTCCCTAAACCCCAGCATCCTTAGATGTACAATAGAGCTGTTAGAACCTATCAAAGGACGTTCGAAGCAGTTGATGAGATGAAGTAAGTAAGCCGTGAAGCACAGCTTGAGATCGATGTGTCAGCCCCTCCTTGCCTCCTTGACTTTCCGAGAGGGCCAGTGGACAGCTGGGGCCACAGAGAGCAGAGTTGGTCTACAGAGGCCCCTTTGCCCAGATGTCCCACCCCGAGGCTGGCTCTAATGTGACACACCGAGGTCTGGGACTAGGAGTCATTAGGGTTATCAGTGTATTTTCTTTTCCATTTTTCACTTCCAGAGGCGGCCAAACTAGCAAAACCCCAGACCAGAGCTAAGAAGGCAGACAAGGGGAAACTGGACCTTTCTCAGAAGCCACTGTGGGCCGAGGGTCCCACAGCGTCACAGAGCCTCACCTCCCAGGGACTCGCCCACCCTGCATCTCTGTCCCCCTCCCGTCCGGTCCTCATTCACTCACTCCCGCAGGCACTATTTGAGGAGCCCTGGCACAGATAGGCAGAGAACTCGTCCTACCCCAGCCCTGTCCTCCCAGGGTTGGCAACCCATGTGGCCCCTCCCCTTGGCTACAAGCAGCTAAGTAAGGAAGAAACAAAGAAAAACACCAGCTTTGCTGGGAGCAGTGGCTCATGCCTATAATTCCAGCACTTTGGGAGGCCCAGGCGGGTGGATCACTTGAGGCCAGGAGTTTGAGACCAGCCTAGCCAACATGCTGAAACCCCATCTCTACTAAAAATACAAAAATTAGCCAGGCATGGGGTGGGGGGGCAGGGGGAGTGTCTGTAATCCCAGCCACTTGTGAGGCTGAGGCAGGAGAATCACTTGAACCAGGAGGCAGAGGTTGCATTGAGCTGAGATGATGCCATTGCACTCCAGCCTGGGTGACAGAGTGAGACTCCATCTCAAAAAGAAGGAAGGAAGGAAGGAAGGAGGGAAGAAGGGAGGGAGAGAGGGGATGGGGAGGGAGGGAGGGAGGGAGAGAAGGGAGGGAGGGAGGGAGGGAGGGAGGAAGGAAGGAAGGAAGGAAGGAAGGAAGGAAGG